>PVKZ01004553.1:0-78596 GCA_004027375.1 Macroglossus sobrinus | reverse complement strand
GTGAGAATGACCGAAGAATGATTTCCATTTAAAGAGAACCTCACTCATTTAAGTCACTTATTCTAAATAAGATCTATAGCATTTTCTCCCAAATAAGTTTCAGGATCCAGAGAACAATTTCCATTCTCATTAGACAAGCTATTACCCAGAAGAGCTTAGCACTGATAGCAGAATATGCAAGCCCAACTTGTCCTGCTTCCTGATTTACAAATAGAAATATCTAATTTAGAAATCATGGCAGTCTGTGGTTAAAATGATAGAGACTTTAACACAGGAAGAAAGAAATCAGGCTCTCAACAAGGAAGGCAGAAAAAGAGTGATGCCAAGGCCAAGCCAGGGCTCACCGCTGTGTATTTCCTTAGTAGTCCAAAGGAAGGTTATTTGATTAGTAAAAGCTGTGAATTATGACCACATCTGTATCATGGATGAATATGTCAGATCCAATGCTAGAGGCTGTTGGTTTCAAACTAAATAGATTTGGTTATTAGACACAAATATATTTTCTTTTAAAGGACATGTTTTAATGATATCCTGCCCAAATTGCACTAACCTGGAGTCAAAGGTATTTTCACTTAGACACTCATATGGCCTTTCTTTGTGCGGTCTCTAGATCCCTGCCATCTAGTAAGAGACGTCATCGGGTTAAAGTAAATCTTTGGGGGGTACATTTTTAAGAGCAAATATCAGGTCCTTAAAATAACAAATGTTTGAAAGAAATTTTGTATATCTTTGGAAAGTATTTTCTTTCCACCAAGAGCTGAAGTAGAGGAAATTGTTTAGCCTATAAGATGAAAGATTTGGGTTAGGTGCAAGCAAGACAGTTCATAGTGCTAGACTCTATAATAGGTGACTGTAGGATGACACAAACTTACTTTGAGTGCCTTTAGAGACAGAAAAACTTAATTTTAATGTAGTGGAAATAACAATTGAAAATTCAGAAGTTATGAATCTTGGTTCTGCTGTATCCTGGACAAATCTCTCCTTTCTGAGCTTTACTGTCCCATCTATAAAATGGGGGAAAAGGTAGACTAGACAATCTTTCCAGGTCTGACATTTAATTTCACTCATTCAAAAAACTATTTATGTGTGACAACATGGATGGACTTTGAGGGCATTATGCTACTGAAATAAGTCAGAGAAAGATAAATACCATACGAACTCACTTATATGTGGAATCTAAAAAAAAATGAACTCAGATATAGGGAAGAGATTGGAGATTGGTGCTTGCCAGAAGCTGGGGATGGGGGATAGGGGAAATGAGTAAAGGTGATCAAGATGTACAAATTTTAGTTATAAAGTAAATAAGTCCCAGGGATGTAATGTATAGCATGGTGACTTTAGTTAATAATACTGTAGTGTATATTTGAAAGTTATTAAGATAACAAATGTTAAGTTTTCATCACAAGGAAAAAATATAACTAGGTATGGTGACAGATGTTAACTAGACTTATTGTGGTGATCATTTTGCAATATATACAAATACAAAATCATTGTGTTGTGTACCTGAAATTAATATAATGGTACATGTCAATTTTACCTCAATTAAAAACATTTATGGGGTAACTGCCATGTTCCAAAAGCTGTTTTGGGCACTGAAGATTCAAAAGTGATCAAAATAGGCAAAATCCCTTCTCTAGAGAGGTGACCGAGGCAACAATCATGTCAGGTGGTGATAAATGCTATGAAGAATCTCGAAGCAGGGCAGTGGGGGAGGTGCTATTTTTATATAAGGAGATGAAGGAAGGCCTGCCTGATAAGGTAGCACTGGAACAGATATCTAAAGAAAGAAAAGGAGCCAGCTGTGCAGCTACTTGGATGAGGAACATTTTAGGCAAAGACACTGAGGCTAGACCATTCCTGTAAAAGGTGAATATGGCTGGAGCAGATAGAGTGAGAAGAGAGTGGTAGGAGATGAGGGCAAGGAGCAGGGGTCCAGATCATGTAGGGCATTGTAGCCATTGGAAAGGACTTTAGAGGGCTTTGATCAGAGTGACATAGTCTGACTTATGTTTTAAAAGGGTGATTCAGTTGCTGGGAAAATACTAGATTATGTAGGGCTGAGAGAGAAAGCAGAGAGATCAGTTAGAATGCTACTGCAATTGTCCAGGTGAGAAGTAATGATGGCTTGGATAAGGGTGAGGTGGTAGGGTTGGTGAGAAGTTGTCAGATTCTAGGGTGATCTGGAATGATTCAAAACTTGAAATCTCTTGTCATGGATATCTCATGATATCCTCTATTCTTTGAGGCCCTTCCAGACATTATGTGTCTATATTTGCCATTCATATACTTCAAACATGGGAAGATTGATTTATCCCTTTTGTGAGTTGCCAAACTTACTAGCTCTTCTCAAATCAGTGTATGAAAAAAACCCAAGTAACATAATTAGAGCTGTTGGTAGCATTAATCTAGAGAAGGCTTCTCCTCCTTGATCTTGTTAAGGTTGTTTTAACCCAAAGGTAAATGCCATTTTACTAACTGCTGGACAAGAAAACATTAAAAGCCTCTATATCACTCAGGGTTGCCTGATCATCTGTTTTGATACTGTAGACCAAGACACTCTCAGTGTCCAAACAGATTTTTAATCTAGATGACTATGTGAGCATGGCATCAAATAAAGAATTTGGAAACTATCTTATTTACCTGATTAGTGTAGACAATTTGGAGACTTTAGACCAGAAGTAGTATAGATTCATCATATCACACATATTTTCTCTTTTCCTCCCTACTAAGGAAATCAAGAAAATATTTTCCTGCATATTTGATACCTGCCATCTTTTTTTAAGTAGCATTTCTCATGCCAATGAAATCAGGACAAAAATGGATTAAATGGATTTTTGCCATTGCTTGAGTGTTAGAACTCATTCTTCTGCTAAACATCAACCCTTCTGCTTGTTTCTTTCTCCTGTGTACTTCCCTTGGGCTTGAGGTGTAAGTCTGACTAGTCCTCTTCTTCTGTACTGTTACGTTGGTAAACTCTAGCTATAATGGCCACATAGATTTTCTTTCCTTTGAATAAAGATACTTAAGCACTAAACCAGAAACTTAAAAATAATGAATAGTTAAGCATGAATGCTCTTTCATCCAGGCTCTTTTACACCAGAGAGACACAAAGATATTTTAAGTATCACATGAAAGAATTCTATAATTTTATGCAAAAATGTTGAAAGATCAAGAACACAATTAGCTTTGCTCTTTGCTCCAGACTTTCTATAAAAGTGTGGATAAATCACTTCTCTAATAAATTAGGGTGAAATTTTTAAAGAAAGAATAAACTGCTAATGATGTTAATATACAAAAAATTTATACAAACCAGTAAAGAAAAGATGAAGTGTCTAGTTAGAAAAAATGGCTTAAAAGTGAATAACTGAAGAGTGATGTAAGAAGCATGGCGGCATGAGGGATCTCCCCAGGTCTCTCACCTTGAAATAACAAGCTGAACATCTACAACTCAACAAATAACACTGAACTTGCACACAAGCACGTCTGAGAGATCTGCGCATCAGAGTCTAGGGGGTAGATTGGGAGAAACAAAGGAGCTGTCATACTTAGCTGGAGATCCCTGCAGGAGGAGGGGGAGGAGAGATTTTACCGCTGGTTCCCCAAACAGTACTACCCCAGTAATCAGCATGTTCCACGCAGCAGAGCCCAGGGATCAAGGCAGAGAGCAGAGCCAGGACTGAGTGCAGAGGAGTAACAGCTGTGTCTTAGCAGTCACCACTGCCAAGCGGGAGGCTGAGTCATAGAGACTTGACAAACTCTCACCCCACACCAACCCAGAGCATTCCCTCCCCCAGGGGAATTGGCGAAACTGGTGCTGAAACATACACTACAGTTGGTACCAGAGACAGTCGCCATTGATATCGAAGCAGGACAGCTGAAACCTGGGGGACAGCATTATGGGAAGGGAAGCAGCCATGCACACTGCAGGCCTCTCCCAATTATCCTCATCCCTACCAAGTCGGGCTGAGTCAGAAGGAAGCAGAACATTGCATGTGGCAGTTGGGGCAGTAACAGGATGTCAGGGACTCTACAGTCCCAGACCCCCATTGACCTTCGTACCTTGTCATGGGGGCAAAGGCCTGAGATTAAGCCGACCTGATCACAGAGAAAGTACACAGCCAACAGAGAGAAAGGAGCATTTTTAGTCTCAAAGCAGAGACCCAATAGACTTGGACGCCACCTACTGGAAATCAAAAGAACTGTTTCTTATCAACCTGCTAGAGAGGTTACTACACAATAATTTTTTTTGTAAAAAAAAAAAAAAAAAAAAAAGCAGAGTACACTCCCATTAATGCCCAGGTAGAAAAATAGTCCATCAAATGGCATTAACAACCAAAGTGACAAGGCAGCTCAGAAAGAAAGGGAAAAATCTTCAGAAAATAATCTTAAATACATAGAAATAAGCAATTTAATAGAATTCAGGATTGCACTTCTGAAAAACTCAATGATATGCAAAAACTTTCGACTGACAATTCCAAGGAGTTGGAAACAAAATAAATGAACAAAATGAATATTTTAGAAAGGAGATTGAAAACCTAAAAAAGAATCAAATAGAACTTCTGGAGATGAACACATTAAAAGAGATGAAGAATGAATTAGCAAGCTTAGGTAATAGAGCTAGCAAGATGGACGAAAGAATTAGTGATATCAAAGACAGAAGTCTGGAAATAACAGAGAAGAAAGAAGAGAGATTTGAGAATGAAAAAAAATGAGCAAGAACTCTGCAAGAACTATCTGACACCATCAGGAAAAGCAACATAATAATGGGTATACCAGAAGGAGAATAGAGGGAGACCAGAGAACAGAGAGCATAGTCAGTCAATGGCAATTTTCCAAATATATGGAAAGAACCGGATCTTTGAATCCAAGAAGCAAACAATACCAAATATCTCGACTCCAAAAGCCTTCTCAAAGACACATTATATCAAAATTGTCAAAAATTAATGACAAAGAATTCTCAAGGCAGCTAGAGAAAATAAGTCAGTAACTTATAAAGGAAAACCATTAGACTATCATCAGATTTCTCAGCACAAACCTTGCAAGCAAGGAAGGAGTGGAACCAAATATTCAAACTATTAAAAGAAAGGAATTACCAGCAAAGCTCTCCTTTAAATATGAAGGAGAAATAAAGATCTTTCCAGACATACACAA
This sequence comes from Macroglossus sobrinus, assembly GCA_004027375.1. Taxonomy (NCBI): domain Eukaryota; kingdom Metazoa; phylum Chordata; class Mammalia; order Chiroptera; family Pteropodidae; genus Macroglossus; species Macroglossus sobrinus. The sequence continues at coordinate 73,445 of PVKZ01004553.1, read as the reverse complement.
ACTGAGGGGGTTATCCACTACAAGGTCGGCATTACAAGAAATATTGAAGGGGGTCATTCCACTTGAAACAAAAGGACAAAAAATGCATAGCTATGAGGAAGATGACTAAGAGGCAGACAGAAGCAGGGAAATGAAACCCTTATTAATAACAAGGTATAATAAGCTTAAATATTACATACTGGTCAAAGGATAAAACAAAAGAATATTCTAAAAAGAGAAGAAGATAATACTACTTCAATTTATAAATGAATGTTCATATATGGAGAAAATTTGGGGCAACAAAAACAGAAAGGGAGCGGGGATAAAGATCCAAATCTGCAAAGGGGAATAGAGGTAAGGCACACACAAAAGAAAAAGGACTACTGTGTGCATGTATATCCTTTATATAAACTTAATGGTAACTACACACCAAAAATTCAAAACTGAGGCACATAACATAAAATGAGGAAACAAGGAAAAATTCGGAGAAGACCACCAAATTAAAATAACGAACAGAGATACAAGGATAAAGAAACAATGGAGACGCTGAGCTACCAGAGAACAAAAGATACAATGGCTATAGGAGAACCTCATATTTCAATAATCACTGTAAATGTAAATGGACTGAATTCACCAATAAAAAGCCACAGAGTAGCAGACTGGATAAAAAGAAACAAGACCCAACCATATGCTGCCTTCAAGAGACACACTTTAGCTGCAAGAAAAAATATAGACTCAAAGTGAAAGGGTGGAAAATGATAATCCAAGCAAATGGCATCCAAAGAAAAGCTTTACTTATATCTGACTAAATAAACTTCAAGATAAAAAAGGAAAAGAGAGACAAGAATGGACACTTTATAATGATAAAGGGAACTATGCATCAAGAAAACCTAACACTAATTAATATCTATGCTCCCAATTAGGGAGCATCAAAATATATGAAGCATCTCCTAACTGAGCTAAAAGGAGAAATGACAAAAACAGAATTAGAGCAGGGGATTTAAATACCCCACTGTCAGAGGTGAATAGATCATCCAAACAGAATATAAAAAATGAAATAACATCCTTAAATGATACATTAGATCAACTGGACATAATTGACATATGCAGAGCCTTTCATCCACAAACAGCAGCTTATACGTTCTTCTCAAGTGCACATGGAACATTCAAAAGGATAGACCGTATTTTGGGACACAAAACTAGCCTCAACAAATTTAAGAAGATTGAAATCATACCAAGCATATTCTCTGAGAATAATGCTTTGAACCTAAAAAAAGTGGAAAGAACCACATAGATTTGGAGATTATACAACATGATACTGAAGAATTAGGGTCAGGGAAGAAATAAAAGGAGACATCAAGAGATACATAGCAACGAAGGAAAACGAAAGTACAACATATCAAAACTTTAGGGACACAGCGAAAGCAGTATATGAGAAAAGTTCATATTATTACAAGCTTATCTCAAGAAATAAACATGAGCTCAAATAAACAAAAATACAAAAATTAGCAACTACAGTAAAGTTTCTGGATATAAAATCAACATTCAAAAATTCATAGCATTCCTATTCTCTAATGAGGAAGTGTCAGAAAAAGAAGTAGAAAAATAATTCCATTGAAATTGCAACAACAAGAATAAAATACCTAGGAATAAATTTAATGAAACATGTGAAGGACCTATATAATAAAAACTACAAGATCTTATTAAAAGAAATCGGAGAAGATACAAAAATAGATATTCCATGTTCTTAGAAAAATCAACATAATCAACATGACCATATTGCCTAAAGCATTATACAAATTTAATGCAATCCCCATCAAAATCTCATCTGCGTTTGTTAAAGGAATAGAACAAAAAATCATCAGATTTGTATGGAAGCACAAAAGACCCCATTGCCAAAGCAATCCTAAGTTATTGTTATTTTAATTTGTTTCTATGTATGCTGAACATTCATTAATATCTTGCTATAGAAATTCTCTTATTATTATTTAAGCTTATAATGCCTATTCTTTGGAACGATTGCACTCCTCTGCTTCTATTTGTCTGATAGTCACTTTACTCCTAATCATGTGTTTTTTTTTTTTTTGTCATTTTGTGTTAGGTGAGCTGACCCATTTCAGTATTTCCTTTAGTGCAGGCCTCGTAGTGGAGAATTCCCTCAATTTTTGTATGTCTGGAAAGGTCTTAATTTGTCCTTCATATCTAAAGGAGAGCTTAACTGGATATATTATTGTAGTATTGCTTCCTTTTTAATTTTTTGGAAGAGTTTGAGGAGAATAGGTATTAAATCTTCTTTGGATGTTTGGTAGAATTCACTGGTGAAGCCATCTGTTCCTGGACTTTACTGTTTGGTAGGTTTCGATGATAGTTTCAATTTCCATACTGCTGATTGGTCTATTTAGATTTTCTAGATCTTCTTGATTCAGTAAGAAGATTGTATCTTTCTAATTACTGGTCCATTTCTTCTAGGATATTAAATTTGTTATTATCTACTTTTTCATAGTATTCTTGCATGATCCTTTGTGTTTCTGTGAATGTCTGTTGTAATTTCTCCTCTTTCATTTCTTATTTTGTTTTATTTGTGTCCTTTCTCTTTTTTCTTTAGCCAGGGGATTTTCACTTTTATTAACTTTCTCAAAGAAACAGCTCTTTATTGTATTTAATTTTTTCTATTGTGTTTTTGTTTTCAATTTCATTTATTTCTGCTCTAACTTTGATTATTTCTTTCCTTCTGCTGACTTTAGGCTTCATTTGTTCTTCCTTTTCTAATTTTATAACATGAAGCATTAGGTTGTTTATTTGGGCTTGCTCTTATTTTTGGAGATAGGCCTGTAATGATATGAATTTATCTCTTATTACCACTTTTGCCATATCTCAAAAGTCTTGATATCTTTATCATTCATTTCTATATATCTCTTGATCTCTCTTTTATTTCTTTCTGACCAAGTTATTCTTCAGTAGCATGTTGTTTAATCTCTATGTATTTGTAGTACTTCCTGATTTCTTTTTGCAGTTGATCTCTAGTTTCAAACCATTACGATCAGGGAATATGGTAGGTATGATTTCAAGCCTCATATTTGTTGAGGCTATCTCTGTGTCCCAATATGTGGTTGATTCTTGAGAATGTTCCATGTGTACTAGAGAAGAATGTATAAGCAACTGTTTTGGGATGGAAGGCTCTGTAAATATCAATTATGTCCAGTTGGTCTAATGTGTCACTTACGGATGTTATTTCCTTATTGATTTTCTGTTTGGATGATCTGTCCATATCCAACAATGAGGTATTTAGGTACCCTACTATGATAGTTTTTTCTTCTGTTTCTCCTTTTAGTCTGTTAGTAAATGCTTTATGTATTTCAGGGCTCCCTGAATGGGAGCAGAGATATTAATAAGTGTTATGTCTTCTTGGTGCATGATTCCTTTTATCATTATGAAGTGTTCTTCAGTATCTTTCTTTACCTTTCTTATTTTGAAGTCTATTTTATCCGATATTAGTACCACTACTCCTGCTTTTCTCAGAATGCCATTTGCTTGAAATATCATTTCCCACCCTTTTACCTTGAGTCTATATTTGTCTTTGGAGTTGTGATGTGTCTCCTGGAGGCAGCCTATGATTGAGTTTTGTTTTCGATCCATTCTGCAACTCTGTCTTTTTATTGAAGAGTTCAGTCCATTTCCATTTAGGGTGATTATTGAAATATGAGGTCTTATTATAACTATTTTATCTTTTGCTCTCTGGTAACTCAGTGTTTCCATTGCTTCCTTGTCCTTGTGTCTCCATTTTCTTTGTTCTTGTTGGGTTTTGTGGATTTTCCCTCTTTTTTTGTTTTGTTTTGTTTTGTGTTATATACTTCAATTCTGAATCTTTGGTGTATGATTACCTTTACAAATATGAAAAGGATAGTTATATATATACAATTGTCCATTTTCTTCTGTGTGTGCCTTATCTTTATTCCCCTTTGCAAATTGAGATCTTTGAATCCTCCACTTTTAAGTTATTGTTATTTTAATTTGTTTCTATGTATGCTGAACATTCATTAATATCTTGCTATAGAAATTCTCTTATTATTATTTAAGCTTATAATGCCTATTCTTTGGAACGATTGCACTCCTCTGCTTCTATTTGTCTGATAGTCACTTTACTCCTAATCATGTGGTTTTTTTTTTTGTCATTTTGTGTTAGGTGAGCTGACCCCTTTCAGTATTTCCTTTAGTGCAGGCCTCGTAGTGGAGAATTCCCTCAATTTTTGTATGTCTGGAAAGGTCTTAATTTGTCCTTCATATCTAAAGGAGAGCTTAACTGGATATATTATTGTAGGCTGGTAGTTCCTTTCACTTAATAGTTTACATATTTGATTCCATTCCTTTTTGGCTTGTAAGGTTTGTGCTGAGAAGTCTGACGATAATCTAATAGGTTTTCTTTTATAAGTAACCATTTTCTTCTCCCTGGCTGCCCTGAGAATTCTATCTTTGTTGATTTTGATAACTTTAATACAATGTGTCTTGGTGAAGGACTTTTTGGGTTGAGATAATTGTGTGTTCTGTTGACTTCTTTAATTCCAAGCTCTAGCTCATTCCTTAGATTTGGGGAGTTCTCATCCACTCCTTGTCTGAAAATCTTTTCTAGTCCCTGCTCCTTTTCCTTGCCTTCAGTAATGCCCATTATTCTTATGTTTTCACTCCTGATGGTATCAGCTAGTTTTTAAATTTGTCTTTCATTATTTTTCATTCTTTGGTTTCTCTCTTCTTCCTTCTGATGCATTTATAGATTTCTGTCTTTGATATCCTGATACTTTCCTTCATTTGGTACTGTATTTCCCAAGCTTGCTAATTCATTTTTCAACTCTTGCAGTTTTTTTTATCTCCAGAAGATCTATTCTGTTATTTTTGAGGATTTCAGTCTCTTTGCTCTGCTCATCTAGTTGTTTTTTTCAATTCTTGAAATTGTTGATTTGACTCATTTTGGAACTCACTAAGTTTTTTCAGTAGTAGCATCCTGAACTCTTTGTCCTTTAACTCCCATATTTCTGTCTGTAGATTTATTTTTCTGGAGATTTTTATTTCTTTCTGAGATATCTTGCCACCTTGGTTGTTCATTGTGTTTAATGAACTATTTCTCCACCTGGGCATTAATGGAAGTGTATTCTGCTGCTTTTTCAGAAAGATGATTTATTATACAAAGTTCTCTTTTTAGCCTGCTGCAAAGAAGGTGCTTTTCTTTTGGTTTTTAGTAGGTAGCATCTAAGCTTCTTGTTCCTTGCTTTATATAAAGCTTAAATAATGCTTTTTTGATTTTCTTGTAGATATTTAATTATACTTGCTACCCTCAGTTTCAATCCCTGTCAGTATCCGTGACAGTCTCAGCAGCATTTGCTCAAATTCTCTTGGTGCTCCAAGTTGTTTGGTCTTGGAGGGTATGGGTGGAGGGGCCCTCTGGGTTGGAGGTGGGGGGATTCGGGTCAGTCTCGGTGTTGTAGCTGGGGCCGGTAAAGATTCACTGTTGTTTCTCTACGGTCCTGTCCCACTTCTCTGCTTTCTGCCCTATGACTGTGTCCTCCTGCCGGCTGCGTAGAAGTCACGGTATTTCCAGGCAGGGCTGTTTAGGAAAGTTGCTGCACTTTCACCTCTCTCTCTCCTTCTTCAGGGAACTCTGGAGCCTGCAAGAGGCAGCTTCTTTATTTCTCCCAGTCCACTGCTTGACACCCAGTGTTCTGACTTGTGGTAACTTTCATGTGCAGATCCCACACTCTGACGTGTTGGTGTGCAGTTTGGGTGTTTTTTGTTCAGTTTTAGATGTTCAGCTTATTGTTGTTTTAAGGGGAGAGCTCTGAGGACCTCTCTCACTCTGCCATGTTTCCCAGAATTCTCTGAATCAACATTGTTAAAATGACCTTATTACCTAAAACATTAAACAGATTTAATGCAATCCCCACCAAAATCCCATCAGCACTTTTTAAAGGATTAGAACAAAAAAATCATCAGATTTGTATAGAAGTAAAAAAGACCCTGAATTGCCAAAGCAACAAGCAGCACAGAGACTCATGAATGTGGACAATAGACTAATGGTTACCAGATATGTGGTGACAGAAAGAAATTTAACTATTGGAGTTGAACACACAATGCAATGTATATATATGCCTTACTATTCAACTGTATCACTGAAATTTTTGTTAACCAATGTAATCATAATAAAAAAATAACTATCAAAAAAAAGAGAGAAAATATGTTGCTATATTCTATTTGCTAGTACCTTATTTAGGATTTTTTGCACTTGGGTTATTGATATTGAGTGTAGTTTTCTTTACCAGGTTTTGGTATCAGGGTAATATTGGATTCATAAAATGAGTTCGGAAGTATTGTCTCCTCTTTGATTTTTGGGAAGAGTTTAGGGAGAATAAGGATTAAATCTTCTTTGAATGTTTGGTAGAATTCACTGGTGAAGCCATCTGATCCTGGACTTTTACTTTTTGGTATGTTTTTGATAATTGTTTCAATTTCCATACTGCTGATAGTTTATTTAGATTTTCCAGTTCTTGATTCAGTTTAGGAAGGTTTATATTTTTAAGTATTTGTCTATTCCTTCTAGGTTATTATATTTGGTGTTATATACTTTTCATAGTATTCTTGTATGATCCTTTGCATTTCTGCAGTATCTGTTGTATCTTCTCTTTCAACCCTGATTTTGTTTATTCATGTCTTTTCTCTTTTTTCTTTAGTGAGTTTAGCCAAGGTTTGTCAATTTTATTAATCTTCTCAAAGAACCAGCTCTTTGTTGTATTTATGTTTTCTATTGTTTTTTTTTCAGTTTCTTTAATTTGTTCTGACTTTGATTATCTCTTTTTTTTAATGCTGATTTTAGGCCTCATTTGTTCTTCCTTTTCTAGTTTTTTAAGATGAAGTGTTAGGTTGTTTATTTGGCTTCATTCTTATTTTTGGAGATAGGCCTGTAATGATATGAACTTTCCTTTTATGACCACTTTTGCCATGTCCCAATAGTTTTGATATGCAGTACTATCATCATTTGTTGGTATGTATTCCTTGATCTCTCTTTTTATTTCTTCTCTGACCCAATTATTCTTCAGTAGCATGTTGTTTAATCTTTATGTATTTGTGGATCTTCCCACTTTTCTTATAGTTGATCTCTAGTTTCAAAGCATTATGATCAGAGAATATGATTGGTATGATTTCAACCCTCTTATATTTGTTGGGGTTATCTCTGTGTCCTAGTATGTGGTCAATCCTTGAGAATGTTCTACGTGCACTAGAGGAATGTATAAACAGCTGTTTTGGTGTGAAAGGCTCTGTCAATGTCAATTCTGTCCATTTGGTCTAATGTGTCATTTATAAGGATGTTATTTCCTTATTAATTTTCTTTTTGGATGATCTGTTCATATCTGACAGTGGAGTATTTAGGTCCTGTATTGTTATAGTGTTTAGGTCTGTTTCTCTCTTTAGTTCTGTTAATAATTGCCTTATATATTTTATGGCTCCCTGATTGGGAGCATAGATATTACTAAATGTTATGTCTTCTTAGTATATGACTCCCTTTATCAGTAGGAAGTGTTTCTCAGGATCTCTTTTTACCTTTTTAATTTTGAAGTCTGTTTAATCAGATATTAGTTCAGCTACTTCTGCTTTTTTTTTCTGAATGCCATTTGCTTGAAATATCATTTTCCACCCTTTCACTTTGAGTCTTTGTAACTAGATATGTCTCCTGGAGGCAGAAAATGGTTGGGTTTTGTTTTTTGCCCCAATCTGCAACTGTGTGCCTTTTTATTGGTAAGTTCAGTCCATTTACATTTAGGGTGATTATTGAAATTTAAGGTTTTCATATAATTATTTACTCTTTTGCTTTCTGGTAGCTCAGTGTTTCCATTGCTTCCTTGTCCTTGCATTTCTATCTGTTTTACTTTTTTAAAATTTGGTTGGCTTTTGTGGATTTTTTTTCTGGTCCTTCTTCTATGTTATATTCTTCAGCTCTGAATCTTTGTTGTATGGTTACCATTACAAATATGTAAAGGATATATATATATATATATATATATATATATATATATATATATATATATATAGTGCTTCATTTTCTTCTTGCATGTGCCTTATCTACATTCCTCTTTGCAAATTTGGATTTTTGAATCCTCCTCTTTTCTGTTATAGTTCTCAACTTGTCCTTACGTATGCTGAACATTCATTCCTATCTTGCAATAGCAAATTTCTTCTTATTGTTTAAATGTATAATACTCTGTTCTTAATAAGAGTTGAACTACTCTGCTTCTGTCTACCTACTAGTCACTTTACCCCTAACTATGTATTTTTTTGTCATTTTTGTTATAGGTGAGCTGACCCTTTTCAATATTTCCTGTATTGCTGGCCTCATAGTAGAGAATTCCCTCAATCTTGGTATATCTGGAAAGGTCTTTATTTCTCCTTCACAGCCAAAAGAGAACTTTGCTGGATACATTGTTCTTGGCTCATAATTCCTTTTATTTTTTTACATAGTTTGAATATTTTATTCTACTACTTTCTTGCTTGTAAGGTTTGTGCTGACAATTCTGAAGATAAGCTAATGGGTTTTCCTTTATAAGTTACCATCTTCTTATCCCTGACTACCCTAAGAATTTTTTCTTTGTCATTGATTTTTGATAATTTTAATACAATGTGTCTTGGAGAAGGCCTTTTTGGGTTGAGATAATTGGGAATTCTGTTGTCTTCTTGAATTCCAACCTCCAGTTCTTTCCTTAGATTTGGGAAATTCTAGTCAACTTTTGAAAATGCTTTCTAATCCCTGCTCCTTTTCCTCCCCTTATGAGAATGCCGATTATTCTTATGTTTCCTTTTCTGATGGTATCAGCTAGTTCTTGCATTTTTCTTTCATTATTTTTCATTCTTCAGTTTCTCTCTTCTGAATTATTTCTAGATATCTGTTTTTTATATCACTGTTTTCTTAATCCATTTGGTCAGCTCTATTTCCCAAGCTTGCTATTTCAATCTTCATGTCTTTCAGTGTGTTATTCATCTCTAGAAGTTCTATTTGGATCTTTTGAGGGTTTGAATCTCCTTGCAAAAAAATTTATTCTGCTGATCTAGTTGTTTTTTCAATTCCTGGAATTATTGATATGAATTATTTTGGATATCTGTGATTTTTTCAGGAAGTACCATCCTGAATTCTCTGTCATTTAAGCTCATTTTCTGGAGATTTTTCTTTGTTTCTGAGCTGCCTTATCACCTTGGTTGTTCATAGTGTTTAATGGACAGTTTTTTTCCCCTGGGCATTAATGCAAGTGTATTCCACTTTTTTTCCTCCCAGAAATATTTATTATATAAAGGTCTCTCCTTATCCTGTTGCTAAGAAGGCCTTTTTTCTTTTGGTTTCCAGTAGGTGATGTCTAAGCCTCTTGGATCCCTACTTCATATAAATCCTTAATAATGGCTTTTTTTTTCTTATATTCAATCACATCCGCTACCCTCAGTCTCAGTCCCTGTTGCTGTTAGGGACAGTTTCTGTATCGTTTACTCAGATTCCCCTGGGGCTTTGCGGTGTTCCGTCTTGGAAGATATGGAATGATGTGCCCTCTGGGTTGGAGGATGGGAGCTCTGACTCTTGCCTCCCATTTTGTAACTGCGGCAAGTAATAATCAAGTGTTGCTTCTCTGCTATCTCTGCTTCTATGCTTTCTGCCCTGATCCCTGGGCACTGCTGCTTTGTAGAGCTCACAGATTTCCTGCACCTTCTCTCCTCCACATCCATCTGCAGGGATCTCCAGCTGCTAGAGACAGCTTCTTTGTTTCTTTCAGTCTATTGCCCAACTCCGACTCTTCTGACCTGTATAGCTTTTATTCACAGATCCCTCACTCAGACGTGCTTGTGTGCAGGTTGGGTGCTTTTTGTTGCGTTTTAGGTGTTCAGTTTATTATTATTTCAAGGGGAGAGTTCTGGGGACATCTCTCTGTCTTCCATGCTCACTAGGTAACTTTTTAACTGGACATGTGTATGAAAGTTAGGACTATATACAACCAAGCACATGAGGCTATTGAAAAAAAAAAAACAACAACAAAACCCTGAGTTGGTGATAACCCTGAAGGGAGACGATGAGGGTCATAGTTTAAAAAACCTTATGTGTTTTTATTTAGTGAATTACTCTTGTGATTACTTCATGGTTTTTTCCTTGTGAAATGTTATGTAGCCAGTTCTGAAAGTCAGACATCACTATCTTAAATCTTCTATGTCCCTTGGAACACAAAAAGCTGTGCCCACTAAGAGGGACAGATTAGTTGAATGGCATGTACATGTTTGTTCTCCCCACCAGACTATAAATTTCTTGAGTGCACTAACTCTATCTTTCAAATCTATTGTGAGGCATATGATTAGTATTCAAAAACGCTTAGAAAATTGAATAGGGCTGATGAGAATTAATCATTTGCTGGAACTCTGTCATCGATGAGTTATTTTTGATAGACACTACACGTAGCTGCTTTGTTTATTCTTAGCTTTGTTGATGATTCCTTGCAGGCAGAGTAGAGTGGTAGAAAGAGTAGCTTGGGAGACAGGAAGCATTTGTGCCTGTTCAGGCTCAGCTGAGTGATCCTGGACGTATTTCTTCAGACCTAATGATCTCTAAATTCTCTACAATTCTGCTCTGTGAGTGAAATAGGCCATGTTTACTGGAAGATAGCACAGGATACAGGAGGTAACTCAATTAATCAGTTTGGCCAATATGATGCCATACAGTCATTCTGACATTTTCTTCTACTGAAGTGGCTGATTTACTTTCTTGACTTAGAACATTTTTTTTTTGGCCTTAAAATTTGACTTTGGAATGAGAATCATATAATTAAAGTTGTTACTCAGATTATTGTAGACATAAATGCATACTGTTATATTGGACTATTCAGGTAACAAAGAGTTATAATATTAATACTATTTTATTAATGCAACTTAATTAATTTAATTAATGGTAATAAGAGTATCATATATTGAATGCTATGTGCCACAAATTATGCCAAATGTTAAATAATAATTTTCATTTAAATCTGGCAACCATCTATGATGTAGGTAATATCATTAATCCTATTATACAGATAAGGAAACTGATGCTCAGTCAGGGTAAACAGCATCCCCAAGGTCATATGGTTTGAACTCTTAGCTACTATGTGCTAGTGGAGGTTAATACTTTTTAAGAATAAAAAAATGAGATCAACCAGCAGGTGATGTCAGAATGGCTACAATTAACAGAAGTATAGTACTAGATATCATTTATTGACTATTTATTATGTGTCAGGCACTGTTCTAAGTAATATACATGTATTCTTTCATTTAATTCTCACTGTAACCCTGTGAAAGAGATTCCATTATCATTCCCATTTACAGATGAAGAAACTAAGATTTGGAGATTAAATGATTTATTCAGGGAAACACATCTAATATGTGGCTGACTCTAAAGCCTATGTTCTTTCTAATACCCCAGGCCGCCTATAAATAACAGGGTGACTTTTATAATAATCTCCTTTGCTTTCTGCTCTCGAGTGATATTTATAAGCTAGATGCTTTAGATCTTTGTGCTCCAGTCACTTTTGTATAGGCCCTTAGTATCCCCCTCCAATACTGTGTAGTCTCTACCTGAGATGAAGGATCAGATAAGAGAAGGAGTAAATGGAGTATCTTATTGCTGATTTTCTATAATCTCAACACAAACACTTATCAGTGTTGCTGAGACAATATTGCTAGCTCATCTGTGAGACCAATTTTAATTTGGAGCCATCGGCCACTGACAAATAAATAATTATGGCAGAGCCCAGAGGGGTGGGCCATGTGGAGAAGGTTGGCTTAGACTCTTTTCCACCTGCCTGAACTGATGCAAGTGACCAAGAAAGAAAATTACTTGGGTGGACTGTTGATTCAGAGGCTAGCAGCTCTACATCCTTGTTGCTCAAATCCTTAGACTCAAGTAAACCAGGAGGGTTGAATTTGAGGTCATGTAGCTTGTCTGGTAGCAAAAGACAGGTCATTGCCATCAAGGCTAGGCAGAAAGAGGTAATCTGTGAACTGGGCCAGCTTGCTCTCAAGCCTCTACCTCTCACTGTACTGGTGGTGCCTTATGATAAGTGCCACTTGTCAGCTGGTCTCTCTACACAATGTGACAGGCTCAGTCAAACCAATGGAGTGAAACTAAAAATAATAGTTATTGACCTCTGTCTAGCATTGAATTTTTTTCAAAAACTTGACATATTTTTTTCTCTTATTTCTTCCTTACAACAGACCCTGGGGTAGGTATGTACAGGTATTGTTAGCTTCAATTTACAGATGAGGAAATTGACTGTAGGGTGATTCTGTAACTGGACATCTATAAAAGATCTAATGGCTTACCCAGATCACCCTGCCAGCTACAAGCTGGCTATCACCTCAAACTCTGAGTTAGAGTGTATTACTTCTGTCTTTTAAACCACTAGTTTTCTGGCTATGCTTGCTCTTCAAGGGCCAAGCAAGTATGGAAGTATATGTGTATGAACAAGTGGGGCTTTGGGTCCAAATCTGCTCTTAAACTAGGGAAGCTCTTCCTGGATCTGTTTGTCTGTTTTACATCTGGGCAGGATTTCATTTAATAAAGGACCCTGCTACTGAAAAATGTTTGAAAACCACTTGTCTAGATTAGTATTTTCATGGATAGTATAGTGAGTTGAATTGTGTCCCCTCAAGAGGTATGTTCAAGTCTTAAATTTGTGACCTAATTTGTAAAAAGGGTCTTTGCAGACATAATAAAGTTAAAATGAGATAACCCCAGATTAGAGTAGGCTCTAAATTAAATGACTGATGACAGAGGTGGGGATTGAAGTGATGTGGTTACAAGCCAAGGCATGGAATAGATTCTTTCTTAGAGCCTCCAGAAGGAATCAGCCCTGCCAACACCTTTATTTTGGACTTCTGGCTTCCTGAACTATGAGAGAATGCATTTAAAAAAAAATTAAGCCACCCAATTTGTGGTAATTTGTATGGCAGATATATGAAACAAATACAGAGGTATATTGACCTCCTACCTAGAAATGGGTGAGGTGGGCTTATTAAAATGCTTACTCTAGACCCAACCCCTAAGATTCTGATTCTGTAGGTATATAATAGGGCTCAGGAATGTGCATATTGACAAGTTCTCCATATGCACAATGATTGACCTTTGAGCTTATTGTGACCATACACAGATACAAGTCTCCTCTGGATTATTGCTGGACTTGTTCTCCCTGCTGATGATGCTCTTCTAGTGGTTCCCAAAGTTGGTGGGCTGAGGGGGTAGATTTGATCGACAAAAAATAGGCTGATATTAAACCTTCTGCAGTCCAAAAATTTTGAATTCTAAAAATTATTTAAGAGCGTTTATTTCAAGAAATCACAAATCCCCTAGGTTGTCAAAATCTGCCCCTAAGGAAACAGGCTGTAGTGGTTAGGGAGTAGATGCTGCCAAGAAGTTCAGATTTCTGGAGCAGCATGAATACACACACACACACACACACACACACACACACACACACACAGAGTCAACAGAATAACACCACACCACACACACAAGTTTCTATTTGTTGTCTGGTGCAGGGAATTCTATTCGACAGAGCATCACCATTTTTACTTTATGATTTGGTTCCTATTAAAAATATAGGTCTCCAAGTGAGTTTTGATACTTGAAGCCAGTGTTAACCATTTATTCCTGGCCTCTAATCTTTATCTGACAACAGTTTTGATGGGTTAGAAGAGGGAGAAGAGCACAATGAGCTAGGGTAAGGATGGAGCAGAGGGGATTTTGCTGCCAGACTAAAGCCAAACTCCATGCCCAGTAAAACCAAAGAAGGCAGTAGTTTATATACCCAAGATTTCTGGAGGGAGGTTAGCCAGGCTCAATCCCTTGGAGGGATGAGGGAGAGCCTCTGTGAAAAAGGACAGGTGTTTGAATTTGTTTGTGGGAGGAGTGCCTTTCTGATAGTAGCCCACCCATCTGGATCCAAGGTCATTTAGGAGTCCTGTGTTTGTTCCATCTCTGATGCTGCTCTCAAGTAAACAAATCTCATTTCTATTTCCCAGAAAGGCAGAGCTCCTGAGCTGTGGCAGTCTGTTGTTATAGTTACTGACATATGACTTATCACAATGATTGTCAGAGCAATGGAAGAAAATGAAATTTAGCAGGGGCTGGTGATGGGGGTTGGAAGAGAGAGGAGAAAGGGAAAAGAAGGCTGCTGAAGAGACTTTGGGATGGAGCTGATGGTTCTGTGGGTTTGTACATACGGTGTGATATTCGAATATGGTTAAAGGAGGTCTTATACTGGCAGTGTGTCTAAAACGATCTTGGTAAAAGACAGCTTGTCCCAAATAGCTTCAGCCATGTTTCATTTGCCTTATATTCTACCATTAGTGATAGATTTCTGTGAGTTATACACTAACTTTCTCCAGAGAAGGTTATGCCTTAGATTGTACTTTAATGTAAGTTTACCTGGTACTGTTCTCCCTCGGGTTTTGCCGGAACACTGGGGAAAGATGGGGGAAATGGGTACCATCAAATAAGGACTTGGCCTACTTTCAAAACTCTGATAGGGCTGGTATTGCTAGCCCCCTCTTTAAACCTCCCCTGTGTTCTCCTCTCTTTCAAAACAGTTATGAAGCCAAATGGAAGTGAATATGAAAGTTTGAGATTTCTTTTACAATTAGTTAGCCACAGGAATTTCTGGGAGATACATTTAATTCCTTCATGTTCATCAGTATTTATATATTACCCATTATATACTAGACACTGGGTTAGGTATTGATAGGGGAAAGATGGAAACAGTTGGGCATTAGATTGTACCACACTTTTAAGGAACAATCTTGTTACAGAGACCAGATATTTATTTATAGAAGTAAGACAATAGTATATAGTAGTGAGTGATTGGTGTCATGTGAAGGGCTATAAAATCTTAGAAGTTGGTGAGATCATCATGCTATACAGTGTAGCTGGGTAAGCCTTAGTTCAGATTGGGACATTATATCACTCAGGCATTTAACAGGGCTCTGGTGAAATGGGGCACAGAACAAATCAGTTTTGATGGAAATGGTGATGTGGACTAAATAAGGATTATGCTCACACCTCCCTGCTTAGCTATTCATCCATATGATGAATCCTTTCCAGAGAGCTTGTTCATATCCCATCTTGGAACTCCTGTGCTGTGAATTCTAAGACTTACTCAGATTGTTAGGAAAGCAGTACAGCCTAGTAGTTAAGAAGGTTGATTTAGGAGCTAAGCTTGTGTTTCACAGCTAAGCTCTGACATTTATTGTGATCTTGGACAATTGACTTAAACATCTTATGACTCGATTTTTCTCATTGGTAGAATGGGGATGGTAACAAAGGTGTCTATCTAAAAGAGTTGCTGGGAGGATTAAATGAGGTAAGTCATGTAAGATGCTTAGTACAAGGCTGGTTGCATATTATTCATTCATAAATTATTTATTGAGTGCATGTGGTGTCTTAGGTACTTTCCCAGTGCTAGGATACAGCAGTGAAGTAGAGAGACAAAGTCTCTTCTCTTTTGGCACTGTTAAATGCTGATGGGGAAGAAGGGGATTCAGGTTCTTTACTCAAGGAAATTTTAATCTAGTGTCTTGCTTTCTACTCTATCAATTCTAACTCTTAGTCTGTGAGTGATCACTTAGCTTATTTTCATTCATTTTTGTTTAACTAGGCAAGTATTAAATTTATGAAATCCCTTTAAATCCAACCTTGGTCATATCCCATAAGATTTGATGTTGAATGTTTTCATTATCAATATTTTCTAAGCACTTTGCAGTTTTGGTTTTTATTTGTACTATTTCTACTTTTTTAATGTACTGTGGTACTCTATGTTTGTGACTCTGTTTTTACTTTGTCCCTACTATGTTTCCAATGCTATGCTCTGAAGGAAGAGAGACAGTGAAAATAACTGTTTGACTTGAGTCATTTACAATGGACTAGAGGAGACAGGCTGGAAAAAACTGTTAAGGAAGAGTATTGAGTGCTAGATTTCATGGGTTGGTTTCTCTTCTAATGAGGTGACATTGTAGTCATTGAAAGGATGCACAAGAATGATAGAGTTGTTACACTGTTTTGGGAAGTATTAGCCTGTATCATTGTTTGA
Source organism: Macroglossus sobrinus (assembly GCA_004027375.1). Lineage (NCBI taxonomy): Eukaryota > Metazoa > Chordata > Mammalia > Chiroptera > Pteropodidae > Macroglossus > Macroglossus sobrinus. Next base: position 57,342 of record PVKZ01004553.1, on the reverse strand, counting down.
ATATCTTGAGAGAGAGAAAGAGGCTAGAAGCAAGAGAGTTCAGTTAGAAGATTTTCACATTAGTCTAGGACATTTGTTCTCACACCTGAGTGTGCCTAAGAATCCCCTGAAGGGCTCATTAAGACACAGCTTGCTGGGCCCCATCCCCCAGTTTCAAATTCAGTTGGTGGTAGGGCCTGAGGATTTGCATTTGCATTTTAACAAGTTCTCCTTATGATGCTAATGCTGCTGGTATGGGGACCACACTTTGAGAACCACTCATCTAGGAGAGAGATGATGAGAACCAGAGGCAGAGTGGTGGGAGCTGGGCTAGAGAGGAGAAAGTATGCAAAAGATATTAGGAAGGAAGAAACCACAGGGTTTGGGGATTGGACCTGGAAGCAAGGGAGAAGGACTCAAAAATAACTCCAGAGTATGAAACCTAGGTGCTTCAGAGGATAGGAAAATCACTGAAGCAAAAACTCTAACATCTAGGGGTGGAATGTAGTAACATAGGTACTAGAAAAATATGTGAGCCCCTGTTTTCATCTGTCTCTGCATTGTGGCACTCATATTAAAGGCTTCTTATTTTTCTTTAGGAGAGAGGATGGTGAGAAGGAGAAAGCCCAAGTCTGTGTTTGGTTTTGCCTTTTCTAAAATGTAACCTTTGAGTAGAGGACAAAAATAAGAATAGATAGCAGTGGGTAGGGAGAGTAGCAGAAGCTTAAATATTCTGGAAATAGAGAGCATACTTTAGGGTTATTAAGTATTGAATATACATATGCAAATACAAATAAAGAAAAGGAAAATGAGTAAAACTTAGCATGGGCTCATGCAGAGTAGTTCTAGGATACCATCTGAGAAAACTGATGCTATTCCTGAGAGCTGAGGGTTGCTATGACAGGGCTTCTCAACTCTAGCCTACTTAACCTTTCCAGTTTCAAGGCTTCTGAACATGGTGCCCTGTTGTCCTTGGCTATTTCCCAACATGTAGAGACTTTCTCTTACCTGCTTCACTCCACTGGGCCGCCTGTAGCTGAGCAGAAGCTCCACAGCACTCACTACTTCTTTGCGGATGGCATAGAGCAAGGCATCACCTACATACACGCTGTGGTTAAGAAGTAGCTCCATGATCTCCAGATTCTCATTCTCAATAGCAATGAGCAGGGCACTACGGCCCAGAGGATCCATGCAGTTGATGTTGACATTGTAGTAGATCTCAGCTTCCTGTAGGGCCTGCTTCACAGTGGCATAGTCTCCTCTCTCTACAGCATTGAGGAAGGCCTTCTCCTCTGCAGAGAGCTCTGTCTCAGCTCTCACAATTTGCAGGGGGATGCGGTCTCTGTATGGTGAATAGTTGACCTTTTTGTAGTACAGTTGGGCCATGGTTCATAGCAATTTAGAGACCTGAGTGAGGAGAGACAGGGAGACCAAAGATATTCTTAGATACCTAAAAGTCTTAAATGGCCAATTATGAAGGCAGCCTTGTTGAGGGGTTGGAAAATGTCAAACTGTTTTAATGTCATAATCTTTTTCTTCTTGCAAAGGAGTATAGCAGAAAAAGCCCAGGCTTTAGCATCAGAAAGGCCTCAGTTCGAATTCTGCCTCCACCATTTCTGTGACCTGGGATAAGATACTCAAGCCAAGCCCTCTGCTTAGTTTATTATTATTAAGGTTATCAATATTAATAATATAGCAGTTATCATTAGTGATTGCTCACTATGTATCAGAAACTGTGTTCAAGACTAATTACTATTGTGAGAGTTAAATAAGATAGTACATTATTAAAGCAACTGGCTCAAGGTACATCTCCTGAGACATGGCACAAGCTAGTTCTTCCCTTCCCTTCTGGTGCCAGAAAATACTCATGATAATAGTTTTGATTGGTGATGCAAAGTTGAGCTCATCTTTGGCCAATTACCTTTGGGCTCTGGGCTTATGGGCTTGTGCTAATTTTCAGTATTACATTTGCAGCTACCCCAGATGCGGATCCTGAATTGCGATCACATGTTAGTGCTAACTACAACCCCATTTCTTGCTGTTGCTCCCTGGAGAAGGGGTATTGACTCCAGCTGCAAAAGATAAGCATACACAACCCCCCTTCCCATTCATGATTTTTTCCTCCACTATTCCAAACTAAGGTGCTGACAGAACTCAGAATCTGATTCAGATCTGAGAAGTGAACGGTCCATTTTATATGTATCACATCTAAAACCAGATTTTCATAATTGATTTTAAAGTAAAACCTATTATTGAGTTATTGCAATGTGTTTAACTTTCTCTGGAAGAAAATAAGACAGTATTTGCCTTCAATTGCATTGAATGAATCACAGTATAGAGTTCTTGCCTTGTAGTTCACATATCAAATTCATGCACATTCCTCATTGAATCCTTGTACTAGCCCTGTGAAATAGGAATGACTACCCTCAGCAGGGAAGAAGATGAGGCTCAGACCCATTAGGTGATTGGCTCTCCTTTCTCTCCTATCTCTGGGACCTCAAGGATCTGCTGGAAGTTGAGTTTGAATGGATTTATATAAGTGTCTTTCATTACCAAGCTGTTTTGCCAGCAAAAGGAAATGGAAAAGTGACAGCCTCTTGTCTCATCTTGATATGAGAGATGAAGACATGAAGTTCCCACAAACATTTGCCTCACTTTTCCAGGTAATTATAACCCTATTTTGGTAGAGGGAGAAGCATATATTACACCAATCTGCAATTCATGTGCTTTTGTGATCTTCTGGGAAGTTAGTATTTGAAGGTAAGTGTTGCTTCTTCCCCCGAACAAGCCTAAGTGACAAATTTCTCTCTGCATGAGTATCTCAGGAGAGTAGAGTGCTGTTTGGCTGTCTTGAGAAGCACTGATATTTTCCTGTGTTACTTTTAACTAATTCAGCAGTGGCTAAAGGAAAATGGCATTTAGAGTAAGCATTTGTCATTAAACAGCAAATGACTTTAATAACACTAATTGTAGACTGCCTCCCTGTCTCCATTATAAACAAAAACAGAGGAAGAAGAGAGTGTGATTTCTTGGAGAGAGACTCAACAGCCAAAATCAGTTTATATTTATTTAATCAATACGAGCATGGCAGAAGCTTTCTGTGTCCCTAGCACTATACTAGTCACTTTTGGAGGATACTAAGAACAGATCCATGTCTTCATTATCTCTCAACTGAACCATTTCACAGCCCTAGAATTGATCATCCTGACTCCATTCTCTCCCCCTCCAGATTGTCTACCATACCATTTCCAAATTATCCTGCAAAACACAAACCTGATCCCATCTCTCTCCTCCTTGGTTAATTTCATGTTCTTGTGATAAAATGAAAATTCCATTTTGAAATCTTCTAGGTCTTGGTTTGTGTTACTTTTCCAATTCCATCTTAAGCCACTCTCTCACCCTCATCCACTATTTTTTTCCTTGTAAAAATAAATTAAAACTAAAAAAGTTTTTAATTACAGTCAATGTACATTATATTAGTTTCAGGTATACATGACAGTGATTATATATTTATATAACATATGAAGTGATCACCCCAATAAATCCAGTACCCATCTGACACCATACATGGTTATTACAATATTATTGACTATATTCCTTATGCTGTACTTTACATTCCCATGACTATTCTTTAGCCTTGTGGAGCTTCTTTCAGTTCTTCTAACATGCCAAACTTTTCCCCACTGAGAGCTTTGATCACCTACTGGAACACTTTTCTCCAGCTGTTTTCATCTCTCCAACTTCAACGACATGTCACTTCTTCAGAACAACCCTCAGTAACTACCCTCCATAAAAGTAGTTTCTTCAAATTCATCTCTCCATTGTACCATTTTCTATCCCTTCTTAATGCTTATCACAATTTTTAATTACATATTTCTTTGTCTTACTGGGTAATCATCCGCTCTGTCCAACTAGCCTGAAAACTCAAGTGCAGAGATTGTATCTGTCCTGTTTATCCAGCATCTATACCTATCCAAGTTCCTGGCACTCCCTGGATGTTGCTATATATTTGATGAACAAATGAGTAAACCTTCTATGATATTCTCTCATCTCTCTCCATCCCATCCTAAGTTCTAGCCATATTGAGCCAAGTTCTCTGAGTTGCTGTCCTATGACCATGTCTTTGCACATGGCTTCATCCTACTCTTTTCACTGAAAAAAAATTCTTCTTGGCTTCAGTACCTTGCTCATGGGTCCCCTTCTCTGTGAAGCCTTCCCCCAATACCTTTGGAAAGTTATCCAATCTTCCTATGAGTTCTCTACAGACACATGGATCACAATTTTTTAAATGTCACCCAACCACATGTTTGTCTTACTTCCACTAGGGTAGGAATACCTTGATTCCTGTCTTTCCAGCTCTCACACAGGGTCTGGAACAGGATAGGTGCTTAATAAGTGGATATTTAATGAGTAAATACAATCTAGCTGAGGAGAGTTGGCCAGGTCATAGAATGGAGTGCTAAATTATATGGTACTTATTTGAAGCTTTGGGATTTCAGAAAGGGCACAGTGAAAGCTTTAGGTCTGAGACAAAGTTTTATGGAGGATGTAGCTCTTAATCCAATCCTTGGAGGATAAATTAAATGCAAAAATATGAGTGTAGTCCATGCACTCCGTAGTGCAAGAACAAAAGTGGTGAGATTGATCATGGCCTAGTTGGGAGACAGTGGTGGGACATATTTTTAAGGCTATAATATGATACAGGGAATAGAGGTGAGATAAGATTCTAAGGTAGTAGCTCATAACCTCACTTTCCTCATTTGAAAAAAATCACCGTAAACATTTGATGCCAACTTGCCACTTAAGAGTCTACCATGGAAAGAAAGGCTGGATGTCTTTTCAGATGGTGTCACTCACTGGTGGTGCTGGGCTAAGCATTATTGTTATAGGAAGATCTGTGCCCACTTCAGTAAGGCACAGCTGTGTGGGAAACTGAAAGGTGAGAACTAAGGTGAGAACAATCAGTGCCCTATTATGTTCCAGGCACTATGACAGGAGCTGGTGCAATAAAAAATCTATAGTTTTGAATACATATGTCCCAGGCACTGTGCCAGGTACTGGGGCAACACTGTTACGACTACTTCTTCCAATAGTAATAATAATGAAATCAATAAGCAGTACCATTCATTACATTTTCACTATGTGCAAGATGCATGGGTTATAGTGGTGAAGAGAGAAGACAGTAAAATCGTGATAATTTGAGACTTGAAGTAAGTATAATTGAATGATATATAGTCAATTCAAAGTTATTTTACTTTTCGTCTTTTGCATTTGAAGTTAATCTGGCCTATTGCATTTACAGCTGGTTGTTTTATGAGAAGCTTCGTAGTATTACTCTGTAGAGAAAAATATATCCTCCAGAGGTTTGCCTGAGATTGTACTATTAGAGCCATTCCTTCACTTTAGGGTGCTACATATCTAAAATTACTCCTGGAAAGAATAATAAATTACATGGCTGAACAGGTAAGTGATAGCTTAATATGGATTCCTTGATTAGGAAAGTCACTGTTACCTTAGGAGTTCAGAGATGTGTGTCTAGGACGGGGAAGATATGATGGAGGGGAAGAGAGGCCTTCCTTGGAAATCTCTTTTATGTACCTACGCTCACTTCTACACTATGCACTGAGTGGTGTAAAATGGGTTCCCTGCAGTGTCTGTCTACATGTAGGCTTATGTAGATGTCTAATGATTTGCATAGTGCCCTGCTCTCTTCCAATCCCACAGCTGGAGCTACTTGACCCTCACAACTTTAGCTTTAGCCTTGCTCCTGGCTCTGAGGCCAATCCATTTTCCATATATTTGCTGTTAGTCCTCTGTAATTATTTTTTGAATAAGTAACTAACAATGGAATTTCTGGCATCTCTTGAATATCTATTATTGGGAAGTTTTCTTCCCATCACCCTTTACCTTTATATTTGGCAGATTGCACTCATCTTCCATTAACCTAAGCCAAGACATGAGGTTGGCTTACTCATGATTAGGCACTGGTCTTAAGGTGTATTTTTAATTGAACAAAATGAAACCAAACAGCACATAATACCATTCTACAAGTGAACCTCACTCCCAATATGAAAGATTATAAGTGGTCTAGCAGGCTACCTCAGGGAGCTTATCATGTTCTTTGTTCTTTGTTTTCTGTGCTGCTAGCCAGAGGAGTTTGTCTAATGGGATCTGTGACATTTGTAAGCTTAAATGATGCTATGTAAAGAGCTAAATTAATGGACTGGGCAGAAGGCCAAGGAGCAAAGTGGTCTTGCCAATTCTCATCCCAGATCACTGACCAGTTCAGGAATTTGTGAGGAGAAAAACCTTGCTTCAACTTAACTAAAGAAAAAGTGCCTTTGGAGGGACCTGGCATCTGTGCATGGCTTTCACTCTGTGCCATGAGGATTGAACTTGAATGGCGAAACCTTGTGACCTCTCACCCTTATCCAAGCTTATCTGTCCACTTGTTCATCTCTTTAGAGCCCTTTAAGGCAAGTATATTCAATCTGATATAACTGTACAATCTCAAGTGTGAACAGCATATAATAAACACATTCATTGAATATGTACCAAGCACTGTGTTAGAAGCTGATGATAATAGCTGAGTGACTTAAAACAATATCTCTTCTAGGAAAATGACTTTTAGAACCTTGAAGGTACGATTCAAAGAGTAACTAAATTGAAAATTTCATGTACAGTGGCACAGGAATGGGCTGTTCAGAGGTATATTGTGTATGTGTGCCTGTGTGTTTGTGTGTGTGTGTGTGTGTGTGCATGTGTTCATGCATGCACACATACGCATTTGGTGAGGTATTAATTTTGAGAGCATTTTGGCTCCTTTCAGAGCACTGCTTTGAGAACTTACTAATTTTAATGTAGTAACACTAATTTTTCCTAGGAGGTCCAGATCTTGAACCTCCTACAAGGGACCCTAGATATCATCTAGAACAATCCCCTGCCCAATGAAAAAATCCCCTTGACAATATATTTGCTAAGTGATTGTTTAGCTAATGAGCACCGCTGCTAATTGGAAACTCACTACTTTCTCACATGCATGGTGAGTGCTGACTTTTAGCAAATGCTTCTAGATTCAGCTGAAATCACCTGCCTATAACTCAATTCCATGGCCCTATGTCTGCTCTATAAAGCATCATCAAGCAAAGCTCTCTTTTCTCTACATTACAGAACTTCAAATGTTTGATTTCAGCTCTCATTTCTCTCTGCCATGACTCTCCCCTTCACTAGAATTATGAGCATACTACTTGTCTACTTCTAGTTACACAGTACTTTGTTTCTCTTAAAGTATAATGTTTAGAAATGAACCTAGTACTCTAGAATGGTCAGACCAGCACTGATTATATGGTGGCTATTTTTTTCTTTTTTCATTTATTTAGCAGGGCTTTGTTGAGGTTGATAACAAAGTGTTGTTTCAGGATGCACTTCAAATCATTCTGCATAGTGGTATATTTTCAGTATTATGATTTTAATTTGTATAAATCTTATCAATCAATAATTTTATTAATTTACACATAATAATAAATTAACCTTAAGCATGTATCATGTGCCAGATATGTATGTGCTTAAAGCTTCACATACATTATTTAAATTATTTTTCACTTTTTTAGACAGTTACCATTACCTCCCACTTCACAGATAAAGAACCTGAGGCACAGAGAGGTTAAATAAATGGCTAAATTCACATAGCTAGTAAGTGGTGGAAATGGGATTAGAGGGAAGCTTCTGACTCCAGAGTCTACATTCTTAATTACATCAATGAAAATAGATTCTTTTGTATGTTCTGCAATCCCTATAATAGTGCTAGGAATAGTAGATATTTGCATTTCAATTCAATTAATGCTTGTTATGCACCTACTATTTGTCAGGACCAGAATACTTGGTAGTGGGCAATATGAATATAGATATATAAATGACATAGACCTCGCCTTCAAGCAACTCCAACTCCAGAGGGAGAGACAAAAATAAAGATAAGTTAAATGTATTCTAGTGTGATAAGGATTCTAATATATAGTAGGAACACAAAAGAGGAAGTGTACAACTCTGAGGAGGTAATTGAAGAGACAGTAGTATTTGAAATATGTTTTGGAGGGTTGGTAGGATTTTGGTAGAGAGCAATATAGGGGTGGGCATTCCACATGATGAACATAGCATGTGCTCAGGTGTGGGTTTATAAAACATAATGTATTTTAAGAGACCATTGGATTTTTTTTTCTATTCTTTAAACCTCTCAAGCATGTGACCACCTTGTGACCCCTGCATATGCAGTTTTCTGCCTATAATCCTCTTCCACTGAATATTCATAATTTCCTTCTAATGTAGGCTTCAAACCAAGTGTCATCTCCTTGGTAAGCCTTCCGAGACCATTTTATAGCGGAGCAAATCCCTCACATGTCACCCTCTGTCTCATTACTGTAACATGATTTTCTTCAAGAACATCATTATTTGAAATGACCATATTTTTACTTGTTTATTGTTTTAACATCTAGCTCACCCAAATAAAATGTATATTCTATAATAGCAAGAACCTTGTCTGTCATGTTTACTACTCTATAACCAGAACCTAGCACATAGTAAGCTTTCAATAGATATATAGTATTTAATTGCTACATGAAATAGTGGTGTATGTAGTTCTGCTGGTAGAGCTCTACTTTTGCTTGTATGTTTAACATCTTCCCTTTCATGCATCCATGTGAATATGAAAGAAGCCCCTCTATCTCAAGAAGAGAGTCTTAATTAGTCCAAGACTAAGTCAATATTGGCAATTTCATTTCTTTGGCCAGGAATTGACCTAGATTGCAGCATTTGATATAATTTTGGACAATAAAATGTGCTTGGAAAGTTTCTTTGTTCTTAAAATGAAATGTAAAAAAAAAGAAATATTTCTCTTTGTGCCTCAGAATGTTGTAATTTGCATGCAACAACAAAGACTTTGGTAGCCATCTTATGATATGAGGAGAACCAACCTAAAAGAGGCAGCCTACATGCTGAGGATGACATAAATTGGGTCTTTTATGATGTCTTTGAGCCAATGAATGAACCAATCTGAGAGCCGTCCAACCTCTAGACATTTAGTTGTGTGAGATGAAAATTCCTTTTTTGTTAACATTCTTTTAGGCATGATTTTTTATTACAAGAATGAGAAGGCATTCTTGGTGACAGCATTTTTCTGAAACTTACCAATATTAAATCACAAGTAAATAGAAAACCTGAACATATTAATAATCATAAAGAAAATTAAAATAGTTTGAAATATCTACCAGTTAAATTAGCATTAATATAATGGTTAGGTGGAGAACCAGAGGAGAGAAATAGCAATTAAGGGGATTGTTTTATAGACTATATAAATGTCTAACCAATGTACTGTATACTTGAAAATAAAATAAAATAAAATAAAACATAACTAGTTTTGAAAAAAATCATTCAGCTCAGGTGATTTCACAGCTACATATAGAACTTTAAAAAATACAAATGTTATCTTGATAGTAAAAATATTTCAGATCATAGAAAAAGAAAAACACACCCCTCAATTAATTATACAGAGTTAGCATAATCTTAATGACGAAACTGATAAACACACCCAAAATGAAAACTGTAGACAAATTTTAACCATGATACTAATTATAAAAATTTTAAATGAAATATTGGCAAATTAAAATTAGTGGTGTATTTGAAGAATTATTAATTGTGACAAAGTAGACTTTATCCTAAGAATGAAATCATGGTTCGATATGAGGAAATATTCGATGCAATACAATAAATAAGTCAACAGTTTAAAGGAAAGATAACATAATTATATCAATAGATGAAAAAAATCAGCTATAACTCAACACCTATTACCTTAAAAAAAAACAAGTAAAACTGGAACAGAAGTAAACTACCTATGCACAAGACTATTTATCTTAAATCAATAATAAATATCATAATAAATTGTGAAATACTGGACCCATTGCCATTAAAATTACAAATAAGTTAGGAATGCCGCTATTTGCAGTATCATTCAATTTTAAGGTTATTACTAATGTAATAGAAGACATGAAAATATTATAAATATTAAACATAGGAGACACAATTACCTTTATGTAGATAATATAATTATATAATAAAACACGTAAGAAACGTTACAAAAAAATGTTAGAACATAGGGAAGTCAGAAACATAGCGAAGGGAGAGATGTCCCCAGATGTCTTCCATTGAAACAACAATAAGCTGAACATCTAAATCCCAACAAAAAAACACCCAAAATGCACACCTTCTTGTCTGACCATGTGATCTATGCATAACAGCTACCATAGGGTAGAACCTTGGGTATTGGGTGGTGGACTGGGAGAAATAAAGAAGCTGCCTCTTTCAGATGCCAGAGCTACCTGTAGGATGAGAGGGAAGGGAGAAGGTGCAGCGAGTTCCCTGAATAGCCCTGCCTGGGAGAGTTGTGAGTTCTATGAGCTGGAAGCAGGGCCAAGTCATCAAGGTAGAAGCAGAGAAGTGGGATGGCAGAAAAACAATAGTTAATTTTTACCAGCTGTGGCTACAAAACTGAGGATAAGCTGCAGAACCCTGCTCCCAACCCAGAGGGCCCTTCCCTCAGTATCCTCCAAGACCAAACACCATGGAGTCACAGGGGAATCCGAGCAAACACTACCAAAACTGTTGCTAACATTGATAGGGACTAGAACTGAGGGTAGCGAATGTGATTAAATATCTATAAGAATATAAAAAGGCATTATTAAGGCATTATATAAATCAGGGATCCAAGAGGCTTAGACAACACCCACTGGAAAGCAAAAGAAAAGTGCATTCTTTGCAGCAGACTAAAGAGAGACATTTATATAATAAATCTTCCTGGAAAAAAAGCAGAATACAATTCATTAATGTTTAGGTGGAGAAATAGTCCATTAAACACCATGAACAACCGAGGTGACAAGGCATCTCAGAAAGAAAGAGAAAAATCTCCAGAAAATGAGCTTAAAGTCATAGAAATATGCAACTTAAATGCCAGAGAATTGAGGATGGTACTTCTGAAAAAACTCAGTGAATTCTGAAAAGAGTCATATCTACAATTTCAGGAATTGAAAAAACAATTAAATGAACAGAGCAATTGAAGGAAATTGAAACCTTCAAAAAGAACAATAGATCTTCTGGAGATAAAAAAACCACACTGCAAGAGTTGAAAAATGAAATAGCAAGCTTGGGAAATAGAGTTGACCAAGTGGAGGAAAGGATCAGTGATATCGAAGACAGAAATCTAGAAATAAATCACAAGGAAGAAGAAAAGAACTGAAGAACAAAAAATAATGAAAGAGAAATTCAAGAACTAGCTGATACCATCAGGAGAAGAAATGTAAGAATGGGCATTACCGAAGTCGAGGAAAAGGAGCAGAGACTAGAAAGCATTTTCAGACAAAGAGTTGATGAAAATTTCTCAAATCTAAGAATGAGCTGGAGCTTAGAATTCAAGAAGTCAACAGAATGCCCAATTATCTCAACAAAAAAAGGGTTCTCCAAGACACATTGTATTAAAGTTATCAACAATCAATGATGAAAAACAAATTCTCAGGGTAGCCAGATAAAGAAGACAGTAACCTATAATGAAAAACCTATCAAATTATCATTGGAATTGTCAGCATAAACCTTACAAGCAAGAAAGAGTGCAATCAAATATTCAAACTCTAAATGAAAGGAACTACAAGCTTAGAAAAATATATACAGCAAAGTTATCCTTTAGATATGAAGGAGAAATAAAGACTTTCCAGACATATGAAAATTGAAGTAATTCTTCATGATGAGGTCAGCATTACAGGAAATACTGAAATGGGCCAACTCACCTAAAACAAAATGAGAAAAACATAACTAGGAGTAAGGTAACAAGCAGGCAGATAGAAGCAGAGGAGTGCAACCATTACTAAGAACAGGGCATTATAAGCTTAAATAATAAGAAGAGATTTGCTTTAGCAAGACATCAATGAATGTTCAGCATAGATAGGGACAAATTGAGACAACTATAACAGAAAAGGGGAGGATTCAAAATCCAAATTTGCAAAGGGTAATGGAGATAAGGCACATGTAATGGTAACCACATACCAAAGATTCAGAACTGAAGTACATAACATCAAACAAGAAGGACCAGAGGGAAAACCCACAACCAAACCAAAATAAAGAAATCAGAAACATAAGGACAAGGAAGCAATGGAAACACTGAGTTACCGGTAAGCAAAAGATAAAATGGCTATAGGAAACTTCATATTTCAATAATCACCCTAAATGTAAATGGACTGAACTCACCAATAAAATGGCACAAGAGTTACAGAATAGATTAGAAAACAAAACCTAACCATATGCTGCCTCCAGGAGACACATCTCGGTTCCAAAGACAAATAGAGACTCAAAGTGAAAGGGCATAAAATGATATTTCAAGCAAATGACATTCAGAGAAAAGTAGGAGTAGAGATGCTAATGTTAGATGAAATAGATTTCAAAATAAAGAAGGTAAAGATACTGAGGGACACTTTATAATGATAAAGGGAATCATGCAACAAGAAGACATAACACTTATTAATATCTATGTTCCGAATCAGGGAGCCCGAAATATATAAAACAATTATTAACAAAAGTAAAGGGAGAAACAGAGCTAACACTATATAGTAGGAGACCTAAATACTTTACAGTCAGATATGGACAGATCGTTCAAACAGAAAATCAATAAGGAAATAACATCCTTAAATGACACATTAGACAAAGTGGACATAATTGACATTGAGAGGTCCTTCCATCTTAAAACAGCTGCTTATATACTCTTCTCTAGTGCACATGGAACATTCTCAATAATCGACCACATACTGGGATACAGAGATAGCCTCAACAAATAAAAGAGAATTGAAATCATACCAACTATATTCTCTGACCATAATGCTTTGAAGCTGAGATCAACTGTAAAACGAAAGTGGGAAGAACCACAAATACATGGAGATTAAACAATATACTACTGAAGAATAACTGGGTCAGAGAAGAAATAAAAAGAGATATCAAGAGATACATAGAAACAAATGATAACAATAGTACAACAAAACTATTGGAACATAGCAAAAGGGGTCATAAGAAGAAAGTTCATATCTTTACAGGCCTATCTCAAATAATATGAGTCGAAAAAACAACCTGCTTCATCTTAAAAAAAACTAGAAAAGAAAAAAAAATGAAGCATAAAATCAGCAGAAGGAAATAATCATATCAGAGCAGAGTTAAATGAAATTGAAAAGAAACAGAAAAAAACAATAGAACAAATAAATGCTACAAAGAGCTAGTTCTTTGAGAAGATTAATAAAATTGAGAAACCCCTGGCTAGACTCACTAAAGAAAAAAGAGAAAGGACACAAATAAACAAAATCAGGGACAAAAAGAGAAGTTATGACAGATACTACAGAAATACAAAGGATTGTATAAGAATACTATGAAAAGTATCTAACACCAAATTTAATAACCTAGAAGAAATAGACCAGTAGTTAGAAAAATACAATCTTCCTAGACTGAATGAAGAACTGGAAAAATCTAAATAGACTAATCAGCAGTATGGAAATTGAAACAATCATCAAAAACCTGGTAAAAAGTAAAAGTCCAGGATCAGATGGCTTCATCAGTGAATTCTACCAAACATTCAAAGAAGTTTTAATACCTATTTTTCTCAAACTCTTCCAAAAATTCAAAGCAGAGGTAATACTTCCCAACTCATTTTATGAGGCCAATATTACTCTGATACAAAAACTTATAAAGTAACACAAAAAAAAGAAAACTACAGACCAATATGTCTCATGAACACAGATGCATATATCCTAAATAAAATACTTGCGAGCCAAATATAGCAACATATTAAAAAGATTATACACCATTATCAAGTGGGTTCATCCCAGGGGCACAGGGATGGTTCAATATACGCAAATTGATTAATGTGATACACCACATAAACAAATTAAAAAATAACAACCGTATGATCATATCAATATATGCAGAAAAAGCCTTCAACAAGATACAGCATCTATTTATGATAAAAACATTTAACAAAGTCAGTATAGAAGGAAAGCACTTTAACATAATAAAGGCCATGTAGGACAAACCCTCAACCAACATTATACTTAATGGTGAAACACTAAAAAGCTTTCCTCTAAGATCAGGAGCAAGGCAAGGCTGTCCACTATCACCACTGTTATTCAATATAACATTGAAGGTCCTAGCTTGGGCAATCAGGCAAGAGGAAGATATAAAAGGCATCCAAATAGGAAACGATGAAGTCAAACTGTCACTATTTGCGGATGAGGTGATTCTCCATGTAGAAAACCTTAAAGATTCCACAAGAACACTACTAGAAACAATAAGCAAATACAGTAATGTTTCTGGATACAAAATCAATGTTAAAAAATTCAGTGTTCCTATACTCTAATAATGAATCGTTAGCAAAAAGAGTGGAAAAAAATAATTCCTTTTACAATTGCAACAAATAGAATAAAATACTTAGGAATAAATTTAATGAAACGTGTGAAGGACCTATATAATGAAAACTGCAAGGCCCTATTAAAAGAAATAGATGATACAATGAAATGGAAAGATATTCCATATTTTTGGGTTGGAAGAACTAATGTAGTTAAAATTATCTTTTTCCCTAAAGTATTATACAGAATTAATGCAATCCCCATTAAAGTCCCATAGACATTTTTTTTGAGAAATAGAACCATAAATCATCAGATTTGTATGCAAGCACAAAGGACCACTAACTGCCAAAGCCATACTGAGATAAAAGAACAAGGTTTTGAGGCATCACTGTACCTGGCTTCGAATTATACCACAACATGCCAATAATCAAAACAGCATGGCATTTGCAGTAAAACAGTGGAAGAGAATCGAGAGTCCAGATGTAAACCCCCATATATATGGGCAAATAATTTTCAACAAAAGATGCAAAAACAGACAGTAGAGAAAGAAATGTCTTTTCAGTAAAGGATGCTGGAAAAGTTTTAAAGCCACATAAAAAGAATGAAACTAGACTGCTACCTGTCTCCATACACTAAATTTTACTAAAAATTGATCAAAGACCCCAATAGAAAACCTGAAGCTATAAATTGCATAGAAGAAAGCTGTAGGAACTAAACTCATGGACCTTGGACTTAGATTTTTATGAAGTTGACCTCAAAGACAAGGGAAGTAAAAGCAAAAATTAATGAATGGGATTATATCAAACTAAGAAGCTTTTGCACAGCAAAAGAAACCATTGAGACAAAGAGGCAATCATCTGAATGGTAGAATATATTTGCAAACAAGGTCTGTGACAGGGCCTAATATCTAAAATATACAAGGAACTCATACAACTCAACAACAACTACAACAACAACAGCAAACCATCCAAGTAAAACAATGGGCAGAGGACTTGAACTGACACTTCTCCCAAGAAGAGATGCAGATGGCCAATAGACATATGAAAAGATGTTCAACTTCACTAGCTATTAGAGAAATGCAAATCAAAAGCACAATGAAATACCACTTCACACCTGTTAGAATGGCTATCATCCACAGGACAAATAATAACAAGGTTGTAGGGAAATAGGAACCCTGATGCACTGCTGATGGGAATGCAAATTGGTATAGCCACAATGAAATAAAAAAGGAGGTTCCTCAAAAAATTAAGAATAGAGTTATCATATGACCCAGTAACCCCTCTTCTGAGTATTTACCCCCAAAACTTGAAAACATTTAACCACAAAGATATATGCATTCCGATATTCATAGCAGCATTATTCATGGTGGCCAAGATGTGGAAACAACCAAAGTGTCCTTTGATAGATGATCAGATAAAGAAAATGTGAATACACACACACACACACACACACACACACACACACACACACACACACACACACACACTGGAATATTATTCAGCCACAGGAAAAAGTGAAATACTGCCATTTGTGACAACATGGATGGTTCTTGAGATTATTATGCTAAGCAAAATAAGCCAGACATAAATAGTATGTGGTATGTAAAACAAAGCAACAAACATGACAAACCAATATAGACTCATGAACAGGGACAACAGTTTAGTTGTTATCAGAGGGAATGGGGGAGGGGAGAGGTAGAAGGGGGTAAGGAGGATCAAATATATGGTGTTGAAGAAATTTAACTTTGAGTGGTAAACACACAAAGCAATATACATATGATGTATTATTGAATATATACTTGAAACATATAATTTTATTAACCAATGCCACCCCAACAAATTTAAGAAAAATAACAGCTGCAATATTTTTTAAATTTGATGAAACATATGCCTATAGTTCCAAGACCCTCAAGTACAAGAAACATGAAGGAAATTATGCCAAGACACATCTTAAGCAAATTGCTTAAAATTATTGATAAAGAGAAAATTATAAAAGTTGTGAGAAAAAAAAAACACAACAAGCCAAAGGGAAGTGAGGAAGCATCTCAAACATGGTGAAAGACAAATTTAAATTCTACACCCAGAAAATATCTTTCAAAACCAAGGTGAAATAAAGATTTTTTAAAACTGCAAAATCTGAAATAACTCATCAGCAATAGACCCATATCATGATATATATTAAAGGAAGGCCTCATGGTCAAGGAAAATAGCATAAGATGAAAATATGGATCTACACAAAAGAGGAATATGCATTAAAAATGGAAACTACATGAGCGAATACACAAGATATTCTTTTTTCAGTCTCCTTAAATGTATACTATTTTCGTAATAATTTTAACAATGCATTGTGGGGTTTATGACACATAAAAATAAAACCTTTGACAACAATAGCACTGTTGTCAAGCTTCCTATACTGTAGGATTTCTTCCTCTAAGGCAGATGCTCCTCTTTGCTCTAGATCTCAGTAAAAACAAACAAACAAACAACAAAAAAAAGGAGCCCATATCCAAACATGTGGCAACTTCGGATACACTGGCAACGACTTTGCCATTTTGTTTCTAGTCAGTAAATTTGAACCTGCTGATACTTTGTGTCAATAAGGTGTCATCTGCCTATCAGTCAGTTGGTGAAAAATCTGGTTTGTTGTCCCTGTTCTATTGATTGAAGTATTTTATAGAGCATTGATTTCATGGAGGTGGTAGCTGATACTCTGTCATTTTCTACTCGTTTCACCCTCCTTTGCTTTTTAGCTCGACACAGATTTTCCTTTGCATCTGATAAGACAAATAGCTTCAAAACATGAGGTTGTCACTTGGACTTGAACTTAAGGTTCCAGTCTAGTACTGAGTGAATTCAAGTACTGAGTGAATATCACATATGCTCTAAGCACTCTTAGGAGAATGCACTATATTATTTATCTTTACATTTTCTCAAACTGCCTAGCACATTCCTTGGATATAGTACACACTCAATATATATTCAATGAATGAAGAAATGAATGCTACCTCAGAGTTCTTATTATTTGCTTGCTGTCTACATTCACAGTGCTCAATCCAATGTGCCTGACCATGTTTATTTTTCTTGTATTGTCCATGGTACATGACTTTTCATGGATTCAAGTCCATGAGAACAGAAATCTGTCCTGTCATGTTCATCATTACATTTCTTTACTTAGCATAACACTTGGGACATAGAAATAGTAGCTTGGCAAATTTTTGTTAAACGAATGAATGAATGAAGAAATGAACTTTAGGTAAGCTATTTAACCTCTTAGCTCTTGTTTTCTAAAATGGAAAGTAGCATTAATAATCTCATTGTGATAATATTTATGTAAACTACTTATCACATTGCTTGGCACATAGCAGGCAATCAACAAATGTTAATTTTCTTCTTTTCTCTTTTCCTTTGCTTCATTCTGACCATCAATCTGAATGCATATCTGTTTTCCATAAGGATTTCGTTCTAGCAAGATATCAGCTGTCTGTTAGCCAATATTACCTTGATTTAACTCTCTGGGTGGGTCCACTGCAATTTTATGGATGGAAAATCCAAAGTCTGAAAGGAAGGTTTCTGAGACCTAAGAACAAAGGTAGATGCTTCACAGAGCCTATAGTGTTCCAGCATACTTCCACTTGTTCAAAGGGGTAGCTTTGTCCCAGCAATTTTCTTTCCCAGAGATTAGCCCCAAAGCTCTTCAGAACATAAGACCATGGGTTAGGCCTGCTTGGCTCACTAGCTCTGGAAAGTATGAATGTTCAGAATTTTCACACTCTTTCAGCCAATTTGTCAATCTCATATTAGACCAACTTAGAATTTCATGAATGAGCCTGGACAGTGAACTTCTGAGAAATTCATCTGCCTTTCAATTAAAATGTGAATTCTAGTTCCAGCTATGCTAAGACCTACCTTGGGCCAATCCTGTAACTTCTCTAAACCTCAATTCTCTCTCCCTAAAGAAAATTTGTAAATGTCCATCAAGAAGGAAGTGGATAAGAAACGTAGTTCTTTCATACTGGAACACTGAACTTCAGTTAAAAGGAATGACCTAGATCTCAAAAGAGTGCTGAATGAAGAAAGCCAGATGCATATTGCATGATACCTTTTAAACAAATTAAAACACACATAAAAATAATACTACATGTTTTTATGTATGTAGAAGTACCAAAAATGGTCTGAAAGGAAAATCAGAAAACTAATAATTGTTTTTATTCTGAGGGGACAGGGAGGTTCACAGGAAGGTGTCCCACATGAGGAGGAGATAGTTTTGTCTGTAACATTCTATTCTAAATTAAAAATAAAAAGAAGTCTAATTTTATTTACTATCTAAATAATTTTATAGAATAAATATTCTTTTTGAAAAAAATATTCTTTTTGAAAAAAAATGGAGAAAGTGAGACTAAGTAGTCCTTAAGGTCCCTTTGAGCTGCAAAATTCTATGGTTCTAAGTTGAAAGGAAGAATTCAGTAGTTGAAGGCAAAAACAGTCTTTCAAAACTCTTGGGATGGAGCTTCACACCTTCCTCTGGGATAAATGTTTTACATTAAAATGGCCCTGAAACAGGGAGATGAATAAGATGACTTCCAGGAGCTTACTTGGCTAAATTTTCCCCTGGGAGATCAGAGCACATCACATTTAAGATCTATTTCAACACTGAGTGTCTAAGGAAGCAAGCAAAGATAAACTCAGTTCTCTTAAATGATTCCTTGTTTTCTTGACTCCTGCATGAACTATGTCTTGCCTTTAAAATAGAAGTTGGGGATCAGAAGTGCTATCCCCAGCTTCTATTTTATATGGCCTACTCAAAGAGGTTGATATTTCCTCTTAGATATTTCCCACCATGGAATACTTCTACCTTTAATGGAGAAATCAAACGGAAATGTTTTCTCTGCAGAATTTCCTTTCCCTGCTTACTCTTCCTTTTATATTAACTGCTGCTGCTAGTAGTAGTTGCTCTAAGCAGAATTGCTACATCTTTTATGAGTAGAAAATGGCTTATCTGAAATTAAAAGCCCTATACATCTGAATGTCACGTACTGTGATAAAAAGACAGAAGAACTGATCGACAACTTCTCTTTCAATCCCACTAGCCTGTCTCTTTCCTCTTTCCTTCCTGTGTATCTATCTTTTCTAGGTCAGCACTGCAGGGTTGTTAGATGCCTTTAACCCTTAACACTGGGGTACTTTTTCACTCTCTATACACACTGCATTTGCTACAGTCATTCCTGTCTTTAACCCAGTAGTTATCCCAGTGACTAGATGCACTGAGAATACTTCCTCTTCTTCTGGACTATGTCCAATCCTTCCTTCAAAAGGCCTTCACTGACCACCTCAGTGCAAGTGACCTCTCTTCCCTGTTTCATGGCATATTGACTGCACCATATAGATTAATCCTTATGTTATACTGCTATGAGTTCTCTCACCATTTAAACAATATTAGCCTTTTTCCTCATCATCCCATTTCATAAACAGGGCTGGTAATTGGCTGGATGGGTGAGAGTGGCCAAAGGCAATGGTCTGTTAGGGCCCAGATGTTTACACACTTCTTCACTCCCAGTTTTTTCCCCCCACTTAAAGTGAAAATGTTAGGTTAATGTGTGGGTGGAGGAAACTGAGAAAATGAGTAAAGTTGATAGATAGAAACATTGATTTGATAAAGAAAAAGCCCTTTAAGGCTCCTATGCATCATTTTCTAAGAACTTGGTGGCAATCTATCATTTCTAGGTCCATTCATCAAATAAATAGGTTGGGTGGGTTTTATTTAAAAAATAAATTTAGCTACTGACTGGCTTTGCTACCTTTGTCATAGGCTGGGAATCTCTCTATTGGGTAAATTAGAGATGTTTCAAAAGCTTATATATACCAATCCCATTTTCCTAATACACAGAAGCCCAAAAGAATCCTGAGGATTTTGGTTTGTTTGCTAAATAATCTACATCTTTTGTTTCTATAGAGAAGAAATTAATCAGGCCAGCTGATTATTTTTTTTAGATTAGCTTTCTAAGTCAGAGAGAATTTATTATGACTCTTACTGTAGTTAGCCTGAATGTCAGCCTGAAGTCGAAGCTTGGTATTAAGGATCTGGAGTCACAGATCAGTAAACTGACACTAATCAAATGAACCCAGTATATTAGGGACAGAGTTGGTATGATCATTGGGCAAACAGAATCTCTCCTCAGTTTCTGCTTTGGACATTTAAAAAATAATTTGTGCTTTGAAGACAGGGTGAGGGCTGGAATGAGAGCTTACAGAAAGGCATGGAAACTTTTGGGGATGATGGATATGTTAATTATCTTGATTTTGATGATGGTTTTGTATGTGCACAGATATGTGAAAACTGATTAAGTTGTACACTTTAAATATGTAAGGTTTATTGTATTTAAAGCTGTTACAAATAATGTGAAGATATACATTTTAAAAAATTACATTCTTCACTGAAGCAAATTCTTGTAGGGCATCATTTCCACTTTAAACCAAGTGGTTAGAAGAGCTGACTTTGAAGATGGATACACTTATGGATCTGTCATTTACTAGTTTAGTGACCTTGAGGAGGTTCTTTTTAATCTCTCTGAGTCTAAATTTCCCACTTTAAAATAGAGATTGTAATGAGAGCACTTAATTCATATTTTCTGGGTTTAATGAGATAATACATGGAAAGTACTGAGCACAGTGTTAAGCATTAATTAAGCCTTAAAGAAATGGCAGCTATTATTTTACCTGCATGTTCGATATTTATCTTGTCTTAGGTGAAAGCATACAAAATTACCTGCAGATTCCTAAAATAATTTATTGATTGTAGTCAGTCAGCTAACTTTACGAGATACTCACTTGTGGGCAGATGCCCCATAATTGAAACTTCTGGAAAATAAAAAGGTACAAAAATCAGAGCCTCTGAGCTCAGTAAGCTGATAAAATGAATGAGAGAGATAGGATGCATGTATGAATGAGATTGTACCAAAGAAACATACAAAGAAGTCCCGATTTAAGTAGTAGAAGCAATACAGGTAATAGTGAATGGGCAATCTGGGCAGGGTTCACTGGGGAGTGCAAGAGGAGAATTTACCATACTGGAGAACAGTGAGGGTTAGCAGTCAATCAGATGGGGGTTTGAGTTCACTCCCATCACTTATTAGCTGGGAGAGCTTGGGTGAGTCACTGAGACTTTCTGAAACTCAATTTCACACACAGAGATATTAATATTTTCCTCCTTGGGTTACTGTGAAGATTAGATAAGGTAATGAATCTTCAGCACCTATCACAGAACCTACAATATAGTAAGCATTCAATAAAATGTGAGCAATTTTTATCATTATATCTCCAAATCTCAGGGTTCTTTTCCACTTATGTTCCTACAAATTTTTTTTTTCTATCATACTGATGGGATATTTCAACAGAAGAATCCCAGAGCAATTTCACTGACCAATGCCTCCTGACTTGCCTGGCAGTGTGTCAGGTTCTCAGCATTCCTGGTGACTTCTGCCCTTTTTAATTCTTCTTAGCCATTCTAGTGGATAATTAAGAGCTAACACTTACATGGTCCTATGACACAACATTTGGTGTCAAACAATATGGGGCATTTTAGAGAGTAATCACTGGCCCAAAACTTTCTATGCCCAGGAGTATTAATCAGTTTGGGCTGCAATAACAAAACACTATAAACTGGGTGGCTTGAAGAACAGGAATTTACTTCCCACAGTTCTGGAGACTGGAATTCAAAATTAAGGCCCTGGCTGATTTCATTCCTGGTGAGGGTCCCCTTATTTACAGACACCCTCCTCACTGTGTCCTCACATGTCCTCACTCTGGTGTCTCTTCTTGTAAGGACACTAGTCTTATCATGAAGGCTCTACCCTCATGACCTTATCTAACCTGAATTACCTCTAAAAAGCCCCATCACCAAATAGCATCATATTGGTGTCAGGGTTTCAGTGTATGAATTTTGGGAGGACACAATTTAGTCCATAGCACCAAGCTAGTAATTTATGTTCAGAATCAAGGAAATGGCAAGCGCATTCTTGCAGATTTTAAGGCCAAAAAACTTTGAGTTGTCTATCAGTTGGGATTCCTGATTTGTACCTAGCAGGGTCAGCTTTGACTTTTGGTTTGGGAACACTGGCTTGGTAGAGAGGTAGTAGAGTATAATGATTTGAACTCAGACTCTTGAGCAGATCTTTCTGAGTTTGAAACAAAGCTTTGCTATGTACAACTGAGACTTCAAAGAACTTAATTACTCTCTGTGAGAGGGTAATCATCTGAAAAATGGAGATAATACCATGCACACATATACATTCCTTATTGGGGTGTGATGATGATTAATTGAGTTAAGAAAGCAAAAAACTTAGAACATAGCAAGTGCTTAATAAATATTGGTTATTATTATTCACTAGAAAGTAAACTCCATGAAGGTAGGGATTTTTCTTTGCTATGTTCACTGCCATGTCCCAAACTCACAGAATGATACCTGGTACATAGAAGGTGCTCAGTCAATATTTGTTGAATGAATGAATCATTAATTTCTCTTTTTCTTTCACACCTCACATTTAATCCATCAGTTAGTTTTATTTTGAAAATATATTTAAAATATGATCAGTTTTCACTGCCTTCTGTGCTACCATTTGGTCAATAGCCTCTCTCTCCTTTTGCTTGAATGATTGCAACAGCATCCTAACTGGGCTTACTGTTTCTTTCCTTTACCCCATAAAACCTGCCTGCCTCCCCTCTCCCCACCCAGAATATTTTCCTCCAATAGCACTCAAAGTGATCTTTTTATAACATAAGTTAGATTATGCTGCTCTTCTGCTTAAAACCTTCCCATGACTCCCAGATCATTAACAGGAAAGGGCAAAATGTTTACCTGATCTGCTCTTAGCTACCTCTTTGATCTTATCTTCTTTTACTTTCCCCTTTTGCTTGTGTTTCAGTTACAGTAGAATAGAATAATATTTCTTTAACACACACACCAATTACACACTCCTGCCTTAGGATCCTTGCACTTGCCATCCTTTCTGCCAGGAATACTTTTCCCAGATACACCCTTAGTTCACTTCCTCACTTCCTTCTGACTGCTGCTTAAATATTGGCCTTAGAGAGACCATTCTTGATCATCCCATATTAAACATCATCCCAAGTCCTCTCAGTCTCTAACCACCTTACTTTGCTTGATTTTCTCCATAGCATTTATCACCACCTGAAATATTTGTTACTTGTTTATTATTGTCTGACTAACCTCACCAAAATGTCATCTCCTCCAGGACAAGGACTTTGATGGTTTTACTCACTGCTATATTCCCAGTGCCTGGGATAATACCTGGAATATTTTGATTCTTCAATAATTATTTGTCGAATGAATGAATTCATGATCTTAAAGAGAAATATCCTTCATTAATGTTGTCTTAATCTGAGGAAGAGCTTATATTCTATAACATAATTCCAGGGCCACCTATATATGGCTTTGATTACTGGAGAGTGAGAAAAATGATTTTTTTTCATGATAAATTCAGTTTGGTAGGCAAATTACAGGAAAACTTGAGGCTTGTGGGGTGAAATATTAACAAAAACCTGTGGAGATATAAATTTAGAGAGGCAATGCAATGGCCTTATTGCATGGCATAACTTCTCCATGCTATGGGCCTGATCAAAACCTTGCCAGTCTAAGATGGTGAGCATTGAAGGACAGTTCTCTCTAGCTGCATTTAAAATTCATTCTACCAACAGAAAAATCTGGGAGATGCCGACTGACTCTGAGGTGCAAGTGGGAGAAACTGGGAAAGAACTTGCTGGAGTGAAATGAAACTAACATTAGTCAGGGCCTGGAGTTTGGAGAAACATGGCGGAATGAGAGATGTCCCCAGATCTTTCCCCTTGAAACAACAATAAGTTGAACATCTAAAACTCAACAAAAAGCATCAAAAATGCACACCAGCAATCTGAGCATGGGATCTGAGCATAAGAGCTAACACACATCAGAACTCCCAGGAGTCAGGTGGTGGATTATGAGAAACAAAGAGTCTAACTCGCACAACCGGAGCTCCCTGTAGGAGGAGGGGGGAGGGAGAAGGTGCGGTGAGTTCCCTGAACAGCCCTGCCTGGGAGAGGTGTGAGCTCCACATGGCTTGAGGCAAGGCTCAGTCATCAGGGCAGAAAGAGAAGTGGGATGGCAGTGGAGATGGCATAGCAGAGAAACAACAGTTGATTTTAACCAGCTGTGGTTACAAAATGGAGGCTGAGCCACAGCCCCCATCCCCCAGCTCATAGGGCCCCTCCATGCATACCCTCTGAGGTCAAACACCTCGAAGCCCCAGGGGAATCTGAGCAAAGACTACCAACACTTTCAATAACACTGATAGGGACTGAGAATGAGGATAGCCAATGTGATGAAACATATATAAGAAAAAAAGAGGCATTATTAGGCTTTATATAAAGCAGGGATCTAAGAGGCTTAGAAGCCATCTACTAGAAACCAAATAGAAATGCCTTATTTGCAACAAGCTAGAGAGATCTTTATATAATAAATTCTTCTGTAAAAAAAGCAGAATGCACTTCCATTAATGCCCAGGTGGAGAAATAGTCTATTAAACATCATGAACAACCAAGGTGACAAGGCATCTCAGAAAGAAAGAAAAATCTTCAGAAAATAAGCTTACAGATATAGAAATATGTGACTTAAATGAAAAGGAATTCAAGATGGTTCTTCTAAAAATAGATCCAAAATTAATCATATCAACAATTTCAGGAATTGAAAAAAAACAACTAGATGAGCAGAATGAGTTCTTTAGCAAGTAGATTGAAACCCTCAAAAACAAAAGAATAGATCTTCTGGAGATAAAAAGCACACTGAAGAGTTGGAAAATGAACTAGCAATCTTGGGAAATAGAGTCAACCAAATGAAGGAAAGGATCAGTGATATTGAAGACAGGAATCTAGAAATAAATCAGAAGGAAGGAGAGAGAAATTGAAGAATGAAAATAATGAAAGAGAAATACAAGAACTAGCTGATACCATCAGGAGAGGAAAAAAAGAATAATGGGCATTACCAAAGGCAAGGAAAAGGAGCAGGGACTAGAAAGTGTTTTCAGATGAAGAATTGACAAGAATTGCCCAAATCTAAGGAATGAGCTGAAGTTTGGAATTCAGGAAGTCAACAGAACACTCAATTATCTCAACCGAAAAAGGCCTTTATTAAGACATATTGTATTGAAATTATCAAAATGCAATGACAAAGACAGATCTCAGGGCAGCCAGGGAGAAGAAAACAGTAACTTATAAAGGAAAACCCATTAGGTTATCATCAGATTACTAGGCACAAACCTTACACGCCAGAAAGAAGTGGAATTAAATATTTAAATTATTAAGTGAAAGGAACTAACAGGCTAGAATAGTGTATCCAGCTAAGCTTTACTTTAGATATGAAAGAAAAATTAATACCTTTCCAGACATACAAAAATTGAGGGAATTCTCCACTACGAGGCCTACACTAAAGGAAATACTGAAAGGGGTGAGCTCACCTAAAAGAAACTGACAAAAAGAAAATATACATAATTAAGATTAAAGTGACTATCAGAGAAATAGAAGCAGAGGAGTGCAACCCTTACTAAGAACAGGACATTATGACTTCAAACAATACAAAGAGAATAGCTATAGTAAGATACTCATGAATGTTCACAATACATAGGGACAAAATGAGACAAAATGACTGAAAAGGAGAGGATTCAAAGATCCAAATTTAAAGGAGAATTGAGGTAAGGCAAACACAAAGAAAATGGATGACTTATACATAAAACTATGCTTTACATATTCATAATGATAACCACACACAGAAGATTCAAACTTGAGTATATAACATAAACAAGAAGAACCAGAGGCAAAACCCACAAAATCCAATCAGAAAAGAAGCACAGGGACAAAGAAGGAATGGAAACACTGAGCTACCAGTAACCAAAGGTAAAATGGCTATGAGAAGACCTCATATTTCAGTAATCACTCTAAATGCAAATGGAATGAACTCACCAATAAAAAGGTACAGAGTTGCAGAATGGATCAAGAAACAATAACCAACCATATGCTGCCTCCAGGAGACATATCTCAGCTCCAAAGAAAAATATAGGTTCAAAGTGAAAGGGTGGAAAATAATATTCCAAGCAAATGGCATTCAGAGAAAAGTGGGAATAGTGGTGCTAATATTAGAAGAAATAGACTTCAAAATATAAAAGGTAAAAATGATACTGATGGCCTCTTCATAATGATAAAGAAGAGTAAATATGTAAAGAGATTACTAACAGGACTAAAGGGAAAATAGACCCAAATACTATCATAGTATGGGACCTAAATACCCCCCTGTCAGATATAGACCGATCATCCAAACAGAAAATCAATAAGGAAATAATATTCTTAAATGACACTTAGACCAACTTGACATAATTGACATTGACAGACCCTTCCATCCCAAAACAGTTTCTTATACATTCTTCTCTAGTGCACATGGAACATTCTCAAGGACTGGCCACATACTGGGACACAGAGATAGCCTCAACAAATATAACAGGGGTGAAATCATACCAACCATATTCTCTGATTATAATGCCTCGAAACTAGAGATCAACTGCAAAAAGAAAGTGGGAAGAACCACAAATATATGGAGATTAAATAACATGATAGTAAAGAATAACTGGGTAAGAGAGGAAGTAAAAAGAGAGATCAAGAGATACATAGAAACGAAAGATGATGATAGCACAACAAATCAAAAATTTGGGAAATGGCAAAAGCGGTTATAAGAGGAAAATTTATATCATTACAAGCCTATGCCCAAACACAAGAATGAGTAAAAATAAACAATTTATCACTTCATCATAAAAACTAGAAAAAGAAGAACAAATGAAGCCTAAAGTCAGCAGAAGGAAAAAAAAATCAAAACTAGAGCAGAAAGAAATGAAATCGAAAGCAAACAACAACAACAACAACAACAACAACAACAACAACAACAATAGAAAAAATAAATGCAACAAAGAGCTGGGTTTTTTAGAAGGTTAATAAAATTGGCAAACACTGCCTAGACTCACTAAATAAAAAAGAGAAAGGACACAAATAAACCAATCAGGAATGAAGGAGGTGAAATTGTGACTGACATCATAGAAATGCAAAGGATTATGCAAAAATACTATGAAAAAGTATTTAACACCAAATTCAATAATCTCAAAGAAATGGACCAGTGCTTAGAAAAATACAACTTTCCTAGACTGAATCAAGCAAACTGGAAAATCTACATAGATCGATCAGCAGTATGGAAATTGAAACAATCATCAAGAACCTACCAAAAAGTAAAAGTCCAGGACCAGATTGCTTTACCAGTGAATTCTACCAAACATTCAAAGATTTAATACCAATTCTCCTCAAACTCCTCTAAAAAGTCGAAGAGGAGGCAATTCTTCCCAACTTATTTTATGAGGCCAACATCACTCTGATACCAAACACACAAAAAGAAAAAAACAGATCAATATCTCTCATGAACACAGATGCAAAAATCCTAAATAAGATACTAGTAAACTGAATACAGCAACATATTAAAAAGATTATATACCATGATCAGGTGGGCTTCATTTCAGAGGCACAGGGATGGTTCAACATATGCACATAGATTAATGTGATACACCACATAAATTAAAAAATAAGAATCATATGATCATATCAATAAATGCAAAAAAAACCTTTGTCAAGATACAGCATCCATTTATGATCAAAACACTTAACACAATCGGTATAGAAAGAAAGTACCTTAACATAATAAAGACCATCTATAACTAACCCTCAGCCAACATTATACTAAATGGTGAAAAACTAAAAACTTTTCCCTCTAAGATCAGCAACAAGTTAAGGCTGTCCACTATCGCCACTGTTATTCAATATTAACATTGGAGGTCCTAGCAAGTGCAATCAGAAAAAAGGAAAATATAAGGCATCTACATAGAAAATGAAGAAGTCAAACTGTCACTATTTGCGGATGACATGATTCTCTATATAGAACACCCTAAAGACTCCAAAAGAACACTACTAGAAATAATAAGCAAATAGAGTAAAGTTTTTGGATATAAAAATCAATGTTCAAAAATCCATAGCGTTTTTATAATCTAATGATGAAGCATCAGAAAAAGAAGTGGAAAGAATAATTCTCTTGCAATTGCAACAAATAGAATAGAATACCTAGGAATAAATTTAACAAAATATGTGAAGGATCTATATAATGAGAAGTACAAGACTCTATTAAAATATATCGAAGAACATACAAAGAAATGGAAAGGTGTTTTGTGTTATTGGATTAGAAGAATCAACCTGGTTATAATGACCATATTACCTAAAGCATTATACAGACTTCATGCAATCCCCATCAAAATCCCATCAGCATTTTTAAAAGAATTAAAACAAAAAACCATCATATTTTTATGTAAGCATTAAAGACCTCGAATTGCCAAAGCCATTCTGAGAAAAAAGAACAAGGCTGGAGGCATCACTTGGCCAGACTTCAAATTATACGACAAAGCAGCGGTAATCAAAATGGCATAGTATTGGCAGCAAAAACAGACACACAGACCAGTGGAACAGAATTGAGAGTCTAGAAATAAACCCATATTTATATAGGCAAATAATTTTTGACAAAAATGTCAAGAACATACAGTGGAGAAAGGAAAGCCTCTTCAATAAATGGTGCTGGGAAAACTGGAAAGACACCCGCAAAAGAATGAAACTAGATTGTTGTCTATCACCACACACAAAAATTAACTCAAAATGGTTTAAGGACCTGAATATAAGACCTGATAAAATAAAAAGCATATAAGAAAGCATAGGAACGAAACTCAAGGACCTTGGACTTAAAGAGGATTTTATGAATTTGACCTTGAAACAAGGGAAGTAAAAACAAAAATAAATGAATGGGACTACATCAAACTAAAAGGCTTCTGCATAGCAAAAGATACCATTAACAAGGTAAAGAGACAACTGTCTGAATGGAAAAATGTATTTGCAAGCAATGCCTCTGATCAGGGCCTAACATCCTAAATACACAAAGAAATCATTCAAATCAATAACAACAAACAATCCAATCAAAAAAAAATGGGCAGAGAACCTGAAGATATATTTCCTCCTAGAAGACATACAAATGGCCAGTAAATATTTAAAAAGATGCTCAACATCAGTAGCTTTTAGGGAAATGCAAATCAAAACCATAATTCTATTCCATCTCACACTTGTTAGAATAGCTATAATCAACAGGACAAGTAATAACAAATGTTGGAGTAGATGCAGAAAAAAAAAAAAGAACCCTTGTACACTGCTAGTGGGACTGCAAAGTGGTAAAGCCACTATCAAAAACAGTATGGAGGTTCCTCAAAAAAAACTAAGAATTGTTCTACCATATGATCCAGCAATCCCTTACTGGGTATTTACTCCAAAGACTTGGAAACTCATATCCAAAAAGATATTTGCACTCTGATGTTCATAGTAGCCTTATTCATGGTGGCCAGGACTTGGAAGCAACCGAAGTGTCCTATGATAGATGATTGGCTAAAGAAGCTGTGGTACATATATACAATGGAATATTACTAGCCATAAGAAGAGATGAAATACTGCCATGTGTAATAACATGGATGGACTTTGAGATAATCATACTAAGAGAAATAAGCCAGACAGAAAAAGTTGAAAATCACGTGATATCACTTATATTTGGGAAATAAACCTAAAATCAACAAAGGAACAGGACATGGATTATAGACTAGTGGTTACCAAAGGGTATGGGTGGGTTTAGGAGGGAAGTAGACGGGATACAGGGGGTCAAATATGTGGTGACAGAAAGAAATCTAAGTATTGGAGTTGAACACACAGTGTCATTATATGTATGCCATACTGCTAAAGTGTACAGATGAAACTTATTTGATTTTATTAACCAATGTCACCATAAATAAATAAATAAATAATAGAAAAAATAAATTTAATTTTTTTAAATTAAAAAATAAAATTTATTCTAAAATTTCTGTTATTTTATTTTTATTTTAATAAATCTTTCAGAAGGCTCAAAGTGTTAGCAATGTCTTCTGGGAAACGTGTTTTTTGGCACAGGAATATGGGAGCAAAGGAAGAGAAAAGTAGACTTTTACTTTGATATAATTCAGTGTTATTAATTGTATTTATATGGAGCAAGAATTATCTTTTTAAATAAAAATGCCTTCTCTATTCTGATTTTTTCACCTTGGGGAATAAAACCTTAGAAAATAACAATTGATAACAACTTTTCCTATTTTTCAAAATTAATATTACAATTTAAAGAAAACTATATTGTGGAAAAAAGGTAAAAATAAAAATTTTTGGAAATGAAAAAAATCTACAGTGGAGAAGTGTAGGAAAAAAATCTAAAAGCTATTGATAAGTTTACTGAAGCTTTGGATTATTTAAGTTTTGAACTTACAGTTCTAAATAAAAGGTTTATGGTTTAGAGTGGAGGGGACTTTAAAATTAGGAAGAATCTGGTTTTCCCATCTGTGTTAAATCCACATAACCAGATGAGTCACAATGAGCTTGATGGTTGGTTGAGGGCGGGGGCAGGTAGTGCCCTGCTTTTGCAAAGCAAGGGTCTACCAGAACTCTCTGAGTCACTTCGTATGGTTTTACACACACTGGCTAACAGTCAGGGAGCAGTGCTAAACTGCCAGAGTGAATAATTGAGGTCATAGACTCCAGTCTACTTGGTTATAGCCCAAATTGAAACCTTAAGAATTGGGAAGGAGGGAAAACGTGGTCATCCTGAATTCAGGCTTGAGGGTGAGGATGGGGAAAGCAAATGGAAACCAACTTTTCTAACTCTGACCTTAGCTGAGTGCTACTTCCTAGAGGACCAGGAAAAATAATGGACATCCCAATAACAACACCATAATACAGATTTAACCTCCCCTGCAAGGCTGTCAGAGTGAAACCATCTGTGCCCTATATGTCACCACTTTCTCTGCTGACTGGCATCACTGTTCCCTGAGTCCAGTGCCTATGAAGTGTGTTTCTATTCTTCTCAGCAGCTCTTCTCCCATTGTAAATCCATACACAGCTCTTGCTCTTTCTTTTTCTTATTGCCTAGACTATGGCATTGAAAAGACAAACAAATCACTTAGAGCTGCAGCAACCTATTGTCTTAATTGTCAATTCAGAGTTCACTAAAGAGTTGAGGTATAAGTGGCTCCACCACCTGAACCATATTTCAGGGCTGTTAAACTCTTGGCAGTGTGTTTTTCAAATTTTCAAAAAATGGGGCAAGTACTCTGCACATATAGAAAGCATCAAAAAGTGAATAGACAGCATGCTTTAAACACTCCTTCATTTGTTTTAATATAATTAGGTTTGAGAGTAGGCAATCAATCAGAATGTCTATGTATAGCATTTTGGAATCAGGAAGAAATTAGAAATTTAACCATTGGGACTTTAATAAGCTTGAATGCAAGCTGAATAATTAAAGAGAAGAGCCTTTCTACTGTGTCCACTTCTCTTTCCTACCTCAAAGAGTCAAGTGGGAGCCAGTTGTTCTAAGAACCCTGAGACCAGAGAATGTTTATAGCTGCCCCCTCTCCCCTAGAACTTGTGTAAGTCTAGTGGCTAATTATGTGGGCATTCATTTCAGAGAAAAAGAGAGTGACTGCCCACTACTAGCCCAGCATTAGGCTAGGTGCTGGTATACAAAGGTGAGCAAAAGCAGATGTGATGCCTGCTTTTTTTGGAGCTTCTAATCTCACAGGTGAGACCGACATATATCAAATAATTAAACAAGCAAGTATATGATTATAAACTGAGATAAATATTCTGAAGAAAAGAAACACAGTTTTAAGGAAGTATACACTATAACGGGAAGTTAATGAAGGCCTTTATAAAGAAATATTGCTTACACTGAGATCTGAAGGTTACTTGGAGTTAAGTAACTGATCAGAAAAGAATTGTAATCCAAGCAGAAAGAACAGCAGGTTCAAGGTACTATAGAGGACTAGAAATAAGGCCAGGGCAGCTGGAGTCCAGAGAGCAAGAGAGTGGTGGGAGACAAAACTGAAGAGTTCAATGAGGGCATTTTTAAAAAAAAAATAAATTTATTTATTTAAATTAGTTTCAAATATACAATACATTGGTCAGACATCTATATTGTTCATAAAATGATCCTCCCCCAAATTGCTCCCTCCCTTCCCTGGCCCTCCACCTAGCCATCATATTAATGCTAACTGCATTCCCTCTGCCATGTTCCCCATGCTCAACTATCCACTACTAATCTGTACTTCTTTAACCCTTCACCCCATTCTCCCAGCCCCCTAACTAACTTCCCCTCTGTCACCAAATTGTTCACTATATTTGTGAGTCTGTTTTTGATTAGTTTGTTCTTTTTGTTCCTTAGATACCGCATATAAGTGAAATTATATGGTTTTTATTTCACTCAGCATAATAACTTCTAGGCCCATCCATGTCATTGCAAATGGTAGGCTTTCATTTTTTTAATGGCCAAGTAATATTCCATTGTATATATGAACCATAATTTCTTTATCCAGTCATCTATCGATGGACATTTAAGTTGCTTCCATATCTTGGCTATTGTAAATTGTGCTGCCATGAGTATTGTAGTGCATAGATTTTTATGAATTATTGTTTTGGTTTCCTTTGCATAAATACCCAGACGTGCAATTGCTGAGTCAAAAGGCATATCCATTTTTAATTTTTTGAGAAACCTCCAGATTATTTTCCAATAATCCCACCAACAATGTATGAGGTTTTTCTTTTCTCTGCATCCTTGTCAACACTTTCTGTTTTTTGATTTATTGATGATAGTCATTCTGACAGGTGTGAGGTGATATCTCATTGTGGTTTTAATTTGCATTTCTCTTATGATAAGCGACCTTCAGCATCTTTTCATATGTCTTTTGTCCATCTGTATTTCCTCTTTGTTTTTTTTTTTGTTGTTGTTGCATTGTATAAGTTCTTTATAAATTTTGGATATTAACCCCTTTTCAGATGTACCATTAACAAATATCTTCTCCTAAACAGTTAGTGTCTTTTTGTTTTGCTGATGGTTTCTTTTGCTGTGCAAAAACTTTTTACTTTGATGTAGTCTCATTTGTTTATCTTTTCTTTTGTTTCCCTTGTCTGAGGAGATATATCAGAAAAGAAATTCCTGTTAGTAATATCATACTGCCTATGTTTTCTTCTAAAAGTTTTATAGTTTTGGGTCTTACATTTAAGTCTTTAATCAATTTTGAGTCTATTGTATATGGTGTAAGAAGATGGTCCAACTTCTTTTTTTTTGCATGTTATTTGTTCAATTTTCCCAACACCATTTATTGAAGAGATTGTCTTTACCCCATTGTATATTCTTCCCTCCTTTGTCATACATGAAGTGAGCGTATAGCTGTGAATTTATTTCTGGGCTCTTTATTCCGTTCCATTGATCAATGTATCTGTTTTTATGCCAGTACCATGATGTTTTGATTACTGAAGCCTTGCAGTATAGTTTGATATCAGGTAGTATGATACCTACAAATTTGTTTTTTTTCTCAAGATTGCCATGGTTATTCGGGGATTTTTTATGGCCCCATATAAATTTTAGGATTATTTGTTCTAGCCCTCTGAAAAATGTCATTGGTATTTTGATAGAAATTGCATTGAATCTATAGATTGCTTTGTGTAGTATGGCCATTTTAACAATGTTGATTCTTCCTACCCATGAACATGGTATATACTTCCATTTATTTGTATATTCTTCAATTTCTTTTTCAATGACTTATAATTTTCTGAAAACAGGTCTTCTACCTTCTTGGTTAATTTGATTCCCAGGTGTTTTATAGTTTTCGACGTAATTGTAAATGGAATTGTTTTCTTAATTTCTCTTTCTGAAAGTTCATCATTGGTGTATAAAAATGCCACTGACTTCTGAATATTTATTTTATAATCTGATTCTTTATTGAATTCATTGATCGGTTCTAATAGTTTTTTGGTAGACGCTTTAGGGTTCTCTCTATATAGTATCATATCATCAGCAAATAATGAGAGTTTTACTTCTTCCTTTCCAATTCGGATGCCTTTTATTTCTCTTTCTTGTTTATTGCTGTGGCTAAGACTTCCAATACAGTGTTGAAGAGGAGTGGTGAAAGTGGGCATCCTTGTCTTATTCCTGATCTTAAGGAAAATGCTTTTAGCCTTTCCCCTTTGAGTATGATATTAGCTGTTGTTTTGTCATATATGGCTTTTATTATGTTGAGGTATGTTTCCTCTATTCCTATTTTGCTGAGAGTTTTTATCATAAATGAATGCTGGATTTTGTCAAACACTGTTTCTGCATCTATTGATATGACCATATGGTTTTTATCTTTTGATTTGTTAATACAGTATATCAAATTAATTGATTTGAGGATATTGAACCAATCTTGCATCCCAGGAATAAATCCAACTTGGTCATGGTGTATGATATTTTTAATGTATTGCTGAATTTGGTTTGCTAATATTTTGTTGTGGATTTTTTCATCAATGTTCATAAGAAATACTGACCTATAGTTTTCATTTTTTGTAATGTCTGCCTGATTTTGGAATTAATGTAATGGTGGCCTCATAAAAGGAGTTATGGGGCCTTCCTTCCTATTGAATTTTTTAGAATAGTTTGAGAAAAATAGGTGTTAATTCTTTAAATGTTTGGTAAAATTCACCTGTGAAGCCATGTAGTCCAGGACTTTTGTTTTGGGGGAGGTATTTTATTGTTGATTCTATTTCATTGGTGGTAATTGGTCAGTTCAAATTTTCTGTTTTTCTTTACTCAGTCTTGGGAGATTGTATGTTTCTAGGAATGTGTCCATTTCTTCCAGATTGTCCAATTTGTTGGCATATAATCACTTATAGTAGTTTCTTATGATCCATTGTATTTGTGTGGAGTCCATGGTTACTTCTTCTCTTTCATTTCTGATTTTATTTATTTGAGTCCTCTCACTATTTCCCTTGATGAGTCTGGCTAAGGATCTGTCAATTTTGTTTATCCTTTCAAAGAACCAGCTCTTGGTTTCAGTAATCTTTTGCATTGATTTTTTAGATTCTATTTAATTTATTTCCACTCTGATCTTTATTATTTCCTTCCTTCTATTCACTTTGGGCTTTGTTTGCTGTTCTTTTTTTAGTTCTTTTAAGTAGAAGGTTAGATTATTTATTTGGGCTTTTTCTTGTTTCTTTAGGTAGGCCTGTATTGCTATGAATTTCCCTCTTACGACTGGTTTGCTGTGTCTCACAGATTTTGAGTCATTGTGTTTTCATTTTCATTTGTCTCTAGGTATCTTTTGCTTTTTTCCTTGATCTCATTAAGAACTCATTCATTGTTTAGTAGTATGTTATTTAGCTTCCATGTGTTTGTTTATTTTCCATTTTTTTCTTGTAGTTGATTTCTAGTTTCATACCACTGTGATCGGAAAAGACGGTTGATGATATTCAATCTTCTTAAATTTATTGAGACTTGTTTTGTGTTCTAACATGTGGTCTATCCTTGAAAATGTTCCATGTGCACTTGGGAAGAATGTATATTTTTTCTGCTTTAGGGTAAAATACTCTGAAAATATCTATTAAGTCGATCTGGTCTAGTGTGTCTTTTAGGCCTATTGTTTCCTAGTTGATTCTTTGTCTGGAAGTTCTATCCATTGGTGTCAATGGGGTGTTAAAGTTTCCTACTATGGGTGTATTACTGTTGATCTCTCTCGTTACATCCAATAATTGCTTTACATATGTAGGTGCTCCTATGTTGGGTGTGTATATTTTTACTAGAGTTATGTCATCTTGATTTATCAATCCCTTTATCATTATGTAATGCCCTCCTTTGTCTCTTGTTAGAGCCTTTGTTTTAAAGTCTTTTATCTGATATAAGTATCACTACCCCAACTTTTTTTTTCATTTCCATTTGTGTGAAATATCTTTTTTCCATCCCTTTACTTTCAGTCTCTGAGTGTCATTTGATCTGAAGTGGGTCTCTTCCATACAGTATATGCATGGGTCTTGTTTTCTCATCCATTCGGCTACCCTATGTCTTTTGATTGGAGCATTTAATACATATACATTTAAAGTGATTACTGATAGGTACATAGTTACTGCCATTTCATTATTCGTATTTGTTATTTCCATTTTCTTTTTCACCCTTTCTCTTTTTACAGTAGTCCCTTTAACATTTCTTGTAATACTGGCTTTTTGTGATGAATTCCTTAAGCTTTTCCCTGTCTGCGAAGCTCTTTATCTCACCTTCCATTTTAATCAAAAGCCTTGCTGGGTAGAGTATCTGTGGTTCTAGAGTCTTCTTTTTCATAACTTTGAATGTTTCTTGCCATTCCCTTCTGGCCTGCAAAGTTTCCATTGAAAAGTCAGCAGACATTCTTATGGAGGTATCCTTGTAAGTAACCAGCTTCCTTTCTCTTGTTGTTTTTAAGATTCTCTCTTTGTCTTTGACCTTTGGCATTTTAATTATGATGTGTCTTGGTGTGAGTGAGTCTGTTTGAATTCCTCTTGTTTGAGACTCTTTGTGCTTCCTGAACTTGTATGTCTAATTCCTTTGCCAGGTTAGGGAATTTTTCTGCCATATTTCTTCAAATAGATCCTCAGTCCTTTGCTCTCTCTCTTCACATTCATGTACTCCTATGATTAGAATATTTTTATGCTTCATGTTGTCCCAGAGGTCTTTTAAACTATCCTCATTTTAAAATTCTTTTTTCTGTTTGTTGTTCTGATTGAGCGTACATAAGAACACATCAGGAAAATAGTCCAGTCCAGGGAGTTAATGGAAACTGCAAGTCAGAATAAAATAATAGACCAGAACCAGGTAAATAATCAATAGAAGATACTAGAAGCTAGATAGCAAGGCAAGTCCAAGGAATGACTCAGAATAGTAGAAGCTGACAAAAGGATCCAGAGAGAAGACTTGGAAATAAATGTCTATTTCTGGCAGGAAGGCCCTTAGACTTTTTCACAGGATGCTTGGTACCTGTTTGCTAAGATCTGGCCAATCCAGGAACAACACATGGCTGCAAGTCACAGAATCAGGATCTTTGTCAGAAGGACCTGCCAAGGACTCTAAGAAACCCATCAGAGGCAGGTGGGAGTACACGTATATTAGTCAGGGTTCTCCAGAGAAACAAAAACAGTTTGGGAACAGATTTCAGTGGCAAGTAGGAGAATTACAAAGAGAAGGCCAAGAAGGAAGGAAATAGTAAAGAATTTTAACATAACTAAACTCTGTTTTTAAACAAATCTTCCTCAATCCCCAAAGATGGGTTTAATAGCAAGTTCACTATAGTACTGAAATTGTGCCACATAAATGCTAAGCAATAAGAAGGCAGAAAATGCTAGCCTTGCTGTCATTAAAATTCATAGCAGTTAATCTTACTCCAGTAAAATATTGCTTCCAGTAAATCCCATGGCAATTAACATTTTTTCCCTGAATTCAAGCCAAGTTTGAAGGCCTTACCAACCTATTGTGTATGTGTGTGTGTGTGTGTGTGTGTGTGTGTATGTGTGTTTGTAATTTTGGAAATACTGTAAACTTTTCTTTTTCTCACAGCCATGCCTTTTCTAGATTCCACACTCCCACTCCATGGCAATTACACTGCAAAGTGATATACAGGTATTGGTTGCAATGTCCTATCTGAAATAATGAGTGAAGGCACTAATTCATTCATTCAACACATGTATTAAGTTTCTACTATATGCCAGGCATTTTTCTAGGCACTAGAGATCTAGCAGTGTTTCTCTTCAAGCTTGTGTTCTTGTGAATTCCTAACATGCTGTTTGGAAGGCTTGATAAGCAGGACTTTTGACCTATTCTGGTACACACATGAAGAATCAGCTTTTCACTATAAACAGAAGCTCTTTTATCCCTGTTGTACTTTAATGGCTTAATGGAGATCTGAGTCCTAGAAAAGTATTCCTATTCTCCATCAAATATGACAGAGGATTAGCATAAATGGAAATCTGAGTATGGCTTAGAATATCCAGTGCTTTCAGTATAAATACGGTATCTTCTCCCACTAATCTGTTAAACCTTTTACCTACTCTAAAATATGTACCTTCAGTGGTTACCAGAGGGTAGGGGGTGGGGGAGAAGGGGAGAGGTAGACGGGGTAAAGGGGGTCAAATATAAAGGGATAGGGAGAGGGTGAAGTGGGAAAGGGAATCAAATATATGATAGCTGAAGAAAACTGGACTTTGGATGGTAATCATACAATATAATATATAGATGTCAAATTGTAATATACACCTAAAAATATAATCACTTTAACCAATGTTACCCCAATAAACAATAAAAATATAAATTTAAAAATCTTAAAAATAAATAAATAAATAAATAAATAAATAAATAAATAAATAGAATGTATGCCTTCACTCTACTCATTATGCTGAAGCCAGGCCCCTTAGGGCCATCGTTCAGAATCTACAAATATATATTGAATACTCATTAAGTGCCAGGTATTGGCTAGACACTCTCATATAATTATTCCATTTATTCCTTACAACAACCTTGTAAGAAATGCAGAATAGGTATTTCTAACCTTCCTAAACTTCAGGTTTCCCAGAAAGTTGTGTCAATGGTTTTCCCAAGGTCAATAAGCTAGTTAAGTAGTCCATTTGGAATATAAAAATGCTTCTTTTGACTCCATGGCCCTTGCCCTCCAGTATCCTTATGGGGACTTTTTTCCCACATCAGACGCCTTATGTACATGATACATAGCCACAGACATAGCACACACAGTAGCCTTCGTACCTGGAGCAGGTATATTCAATCATCTTGACCAGCAGTGATTATTTCCTATAGATTCCACATTTGCATGGGGATACCAAGGGGGAGCAGGGAGGTAGTGGTGAGAGCGAAAGATTCATTCAGTAACAGTGATGAAGAGTCTACACTTTTATTCCTATTCAGTTTAGGATTGGAAAATCAGAGATCAGTGCAGTTTCACAACAGAGATTAATGCAAGAACACAATAGCAGCCATAGATATCTATGTGAATGGTGAAAATTATGAATATTCTATTTACCATTGGTTGGTTTGTGGGAAAATGTTTCAAATTTGATTTGGCCACAAGGAGTTAAATAGAAGCACCTAAACTGACCATCTGGAGGTCTTTCTGTATTGTTTTTGTTTGCTTTTTTCTTGTTGTTTTTACCTGCCTATCACATTTACCCTGTGGGTTAGAACAGTGGACACCATCTTAATACTGCAAATCCAGAAGGTTTCTTGCACCACCAAGTCCGTTCTCAATTATAAGTAAACATGGCATGTACAGAAAAACAAAAGACATGAATAAGTGACAGAAAATTCTTCACAACCCAGTAGAATCAATAGTGTGTTTCTACCCCAACTTCTAACAGAGCCTTCCTTGAAAATTCAAACAATAAGAAAGTAAACTTATTTTCTGCCAGTTCCTTCTATCCTCTTGTGACCCTGTGATAGAGGTGGTAATAAGAATAAAGACACAAAAGGCCAGAAGTGAATGGAAATCATCAAGCAAGTTGTCTGAAGCATCAGGCAACTAGATAAACATCCCCAGAAGAGTTGAGAATTGACTGTTGAGAATTGAGTAGGAAAAGTCAGCTGTAATCAGATTATTGATTATTTTTCAGTAGAAAAATTATCCTCAGTGCCTGAATCCCCAGAAACATAAACAATGATAAGAAAACATTTTTAATAAATAACCTAATCTGATTAGACAGGGATGTGAATCAGGTCCCAGCCCAACTCCAAAGGAACATAGGAGGCAGCTGTACCTTTAAATTCAGTCAGCGACAAAGCCAAACATGAATTGCGAGTTAGACCTCAGAGATTCCGTTTTTATTTTTTCTGCCTCTGCAAATATAATACTTGCTCATCTCATTACATTATAATGTACTGTCAGCACTGGATGAACAAGCAGTGTGTGTGCATTTTTAAAATTTGGGCCTAAGAATGTCACTCAGTTAATGTTCCTTTGAGAGGCCAGTATTATATTCTCTTCTGTGTTCTGCATTAAGATCTTTTAGGAGGGTCTTAAGAGAGAAGTTTGAGGCTCAAAGGTTAATTCCAACCAAAGCTGTCAAGACTCCTGTTTCTCAGTGGCTCAGGGCCTCTAATTCCCTGCCCTTAAAAGTCTGCTCTCAAATAATTCTATCACTGTATTTTGTCCTCAGTAAGAAATAGCACCTCTTCTTTGCCCAACTTTTTCACCTCTTAAACAATTGGTTTAAAGAAAAATGAGACAATCAGCACAATCTATGATTTAACAACCAGTACACTTAGTGTTAGATATGAATGAAAAGATATTTTCAATGTTATATGCAAAATAGATTTACTTTTGTAAAACTCAAAGAATAAAAGTTTTTAGGCTCTAAGTTGTTTCAGAATA
The DNA here is from genome assembly GCA_004027375.1 of Macroglossus sobrinus. NCBI lineage: Eukaryota > Metazoa > Chordata > Mammalia > Chiroptera > Pteropodidae > Macroglossus > Macroglossus sobrinus. The sequence continues at coordinate 16,560 of PVKZ01004553.1, read as the reverse complement.
CAGGTAAGCTTTGGAAAAGAAAGTTAATTTGTATGACAAATTTTAATCTAATAAAATTCAAATGCTCCATCTACCAGCCCTTCCAACAGTCAACATATTCTACAGAAGAAATATGAGATGGCTGCAAAGACCACTTACAAAAGGCTTCCACTCTCTGGGCCTCTATTTTCTCATCTGTAAAAATGGGAAGATTATTTTGTATTATTTTAACATTCTTTCCAATGCCAACATTTCCTTATTTCTGAGTTCTCTCCCCAGGTCATTTGGCCACTTCCTAAATAGGCCTTCTTGGGCTCTGAAATAATTGACTCCTTCTGTAGACTCAAAGTTTCTACTCATAATTTTATTCTCACTGAAACAATGGAGGACCTTGTCTGAGCTCCTGTGGTAGATGGCTTTCTAAAATGGGGCCTCGAGATTCCCAATCACTGCTATGTACATACCTTCTCCCAGTTAGTCAATAAAACACTAATCTAGGTACTGCTATGAAGGTACTTGCAGATGTAATGAAGGGCTCAAATCAATTGACCATGATAGGATGAGTATCTGGCTGGGACTCACCTAATTGCATGAGCGCTTTAAAAGCAGGGAGTTTTCTCTGGCTTGTGAGAAAGAGTAAGTCAGAGATATATGTTACAGCTGGCTTGGAAGAAAGCAAACATTCATCTGGGGAACTGCCTTTGAGGGCCACATGGCAAGGAACTGTGGGCAAATTCTTCCAACAACCTGAATAAACGAGAAGCACTGAGTCCAGATGAGAAATATAGCCTTGGCCAAACACCTTGATTTCAGTGAAGTGAGACCCTGAGCAGTAAATCCAGGCATTCTGTGCCCAGACTTCTGACCCATAGAAATTGAGATTTTAAAAAATGTATGTTATTTTAAGCCACTAAGTTTTGGGTAATTTTTTTAATTCAACAACAGAACACTAATGAGGGTCATTTTAGTCACAGAGTCCTGGCTCCTGTTGGCCTCTCAATTATTTTTTTGCTTTAAATTTCTGTTAGCTTAGGAATTATTTCCTTTTCTTCATATTACTTCTCTGAACAGACATGAGAAATATTTATAGATAATAAATCTGTAAGTGGAACATTTCATCAGTTAGCCACAGCTACAACTTCCTCTTGTTAGTGAAATTAAAGCTATGAAATCCATTAATGTGAATTAAATACACAGTCACCCAGAAAAAATGGAAAAATAAATCCAAAATGGTTTCATGAACCTTCTAGTTAAAGTTCCAGGGTTCAGTGCAAACCAAGATACAAGATCAATTCCTTCATTTGGTTATTTATAAATATTTAGGAAACACTACTCACCATGGCAGTCGGGACACCATGTGTGTGTGTATGTGTGTGTATGTGTTTGCAAAACAGACAAAGTATCTGCCCTCATGAAGCTGACAGTCTAGTACAGCATGGTCTAACAGAAATATAATGCAATCCACATTTTTATCTGAAATTTTCTAGTGTCCACTTTTATAAAAGTTTAAAAAACATGAAATTAATTGTAATATATTTTATTTGATCCAATATATACAAAATATCATCTCAACATGTGATCAATATACTGAATTATTAATGAGGTTTATGTTCTCTTTTTGCATTAACTCTTCAAATTCTGGTATGTATTTTACCTTACAAAACATCTTATTTCAGACAAGCCACATTTCAAGCACTCAATAACCACAAGTGGCTCATGGCTACTAGATACTATGACATACTGTGATAATTTTTTATGCTATGAGAATTACTGAGGGCTATGTAAACATGAAGACAAGATGTTGAACTCAGACCAGGGGAGAGGAGAAAACAAGGAAGGCTTAATAAGTGTTAACCAGATGAATGGTAGGTAAAAGGGTGTCCCAGGATGAGGCAATGGCATAAGCAAAGAGGTGGCAGTGTGAGAAGGATGAGTATGCTCAAGGCCAGAGGAAAGAAAGCAGAGCATTGCCAAAGAACTGCAAGTATTCCAGACACTACTGGAATGTAGACAGGAGAGGAAGAAGAAAGGCCCAATGCCCACCGTGGACACAGCCTACTTATCCACTCTGTTAGCACTGCCTCTTCCTACCTTGGATGGTAACTCATAAGCAAATCCTGCCCAGTCCTTTCTCTCCTAGGAAATGATACTTTCTAAATCCCTCCTCCCAAGGGTATTTTATGCTTCAGACTCTGTGAAATAGCTTAATATTCCCATAATATTCATGGCAATCACCCAAGGTAAAGGCTTTCCTGGAGCCAAAAATAGTGGTTTTGCAGTGCCCCAGATACTTAGGTTATGTTGCCACCACTGTACACTTTCCTGCCTTCTTCAGAAGTCTCTCCTCCTCCTTAAAATTAATGATAATGATTACAACAGCTGACATATATTAAGTCTTTATGTCAAACTAAGTACTTTACATGTATTATGTCTTAATTATAACAACTCTCTATATTAGACTGTTTTTTTTTACCCCTTGTTTATAAACAGGAACTGAGGCTTAAAGTGGTGAAGTGATGTCTTCAAGGTAATGAAGCTGATAAGGGGTACAGTTGAAATTTAAAATCAAGGAGTCTGAATTTGGATGGTTAGCATTAAGCTATTGTGCATCTTCACCTCCCTGTAAACACACACACACATACACATACACACACACACGTATGCACACATATGCATGCTCATGCTCATACAGCAAAAGCTTAGCCCTGAGAAATACATATTTAGGTTGGACCAAGCTCTCAAGAAGGTAAGCTGGTGGTCATTCTTGTGAAAGGACCTTAGAGGATGGACAGCATCTGTTTTTTGTGGTCTTAAGGTACTAAGATGTAGGGCCAGGAAGAGAAAAAGTATCAGAACCGACCTTCCAACTTTGCTTTCTGACTACCCTTGGCTAAGCCAGCATTTGTGCCAGCTTTTCCCTATTTGGGGCTATACAAGAGAAAAATTAGTAAGGAAGAATGATTCTAATAAAGTTGGCATTATTAACTCTCTGTCTCTCTGTCTCTCTCTCTCTCTCTCTCTCTCTCTCTCACACACACACACACACACACACACACACACACACACACACCACACTAACCTCCCAGAGATGCTTCTTTACATGGTGTAATGTAATCGGTATCTCAGAGCTGCTGGATTCATTTACCATCTCTGTTCTTGTCTTTAACCCAGTAGAGAAGAAGAAATGGATGGAAAATGCAGGAGCAGCATTGCTAGCCATTCTGAGCCAATACAATGACTAACCAGTTCTCTTCCAACCTCATCATCCCGGTCTAGCTACCCACCCCCAACTTGTGGAGAATAATTAAGCTTGCAAGCACTGGGCAGTGTTAGCTAAAGCTGACTGTGATAGTCAAAAAACAATCCAAAATATTCTTCTTTTTGTTCTGCTGCTCAGGATTAGGAATGGCTTTGTTTTGTTTTGTTCTGCTTTTTTAGTATCTGTGATCTCTAATTTGTCCTGGTGCTTTACAATGCACCTGTTCCTCTTTAAATTGTAGAAAACAGTTCTAAACATGTCAGGCAGAGATGAAGGCAAAGACACCCAAACTGTACAGAGACTGAATTAAGATAAACACCCTAATGATTTAACTATTTCTTCAGCGGCTGATTCTCTCCTATTACCCTGGAGAACATTTTTTTAGTTTCCCTAATGCAGTCTTTCACTCGTTTTTGCAATGGATGATTGATAATTTTGGTATCAATCTCCCTGACACAGCTGTGTGTGTGTGTACACTCTTACAGTGTGCAAAAATTGTCATGAAGATTGAAGGTAAAAAGAAAAAAAAACACCCATTACTACAATCTTCTAAGGGGCACTAGATGATGAGAATTGTGTTCCTTCTCTTGACATCACTGGTTTGCAAAGTGTGGTCCCTGAGACAACAGCGCCCATATCACCTAGGAATTTTTTAGAAATCTAGATTCTCAGGCTTCAACACAGTGCTATTAAATCAGAAACTTGGGGAATACGGCCATAAGCTTTTATGATTCAGGTGATTCTGATGTTAATGTTTCAGAATCACTGCTTTACCAAATCACTTCTAAAGTAAATCTCATAGAAATGACATCAGAAACATGATGGAGTGAGAGATGTCCCCAGATCTCTCCCCTTGAAACAACAATAAGCTGAACATCTAACACTTAACAACAACAACAAAAAACCCCATCAAAACTGCACATAAGCATGTCTGAGTGGATCTATGCATAAGAGCTACCACAGGTCAGAAACATCCAGGTGTCAGGCCGTGGACTAGGAGAAACAAAAATACTGCCTCTTCCAGCCAGGGCTCTCTACAGGAGGAAGGGGGAAGGGGAAGGTATAGAGAATTTTCTTAACAGCCCTGCATGGGAAAGCAGGGCCCAGTCATCAGGGCAGAAAGCAGAGAAGTGGGGATGGTACACAGGCAGGAATGGCAGAGAAACAACAGTTGATTTTTACCAGCTGTGGTTGCAAAACTTAGGCTGAGCCACAGCCTGCATCTCCAACCCTCTGAGACTGAACAAAGCAGAGCCCTAGGGTTTTCTGAGCAAATGCTACCAAAAATGTCAGAGACTGAGACTGAGGGTAGTGAACTTGATGAAACATCTATAAGAAAAAACCAGCATTATTAAGGCTTTATATAAAGCAGGGATCCAAGAGGCTTAGACACCACCTACTGGAAACCAAAAGAAAAGCACCTTCTTTGCAACAGGCTAAGAGAGCGTTGTATAATAAATCCTTCTGAAATAAAAGCAGAATACACTTCCATTAATGTCCAGATGCAGAAATAGTCCATTAAACACCATGAACAAACAAGGTGACAAGGCATCTCAAAAAGAAAGAGAAGTCTCTAGAAAATAAGCTTACAGACATAGAAATAAGCTACTTAAATGATAGAGAATTCAGGATGGTATTTCTGAAAAAACTCAATGAGTTCCGAAATGAGTCATATCAACAAATTCAGGAACTGAAAAAACAGCTAGATGAGCAGAGCAAGAAGATTGAAACCCTCTAAAAGAACAGAATAGATCTTCTGGAGATTTAAAAAAAAACACTGCAAGAGTTGAAAAATGAATAGCAAGCTTGGGAAATAGAGTTGATCAAATAGAGGAAAAGATCAGTGATGTTGATGACAAAATCTAGAAATAGATCAAAAGGAAGAAGAGGGAAACTGAAGAATGAAAAATAATAAATGAGAAACACAAGAACTATCTGATACCATCAGGAATAATAATAATAATGGGCATTATTGAAGGCAAGGAATAGGACCAGGAACTAAAAAAGCATTTTCAGACAAATAGCTGATGAGAATTTCCCAAATGTAAGGAATGAGCTGGAGCTTAGAATTCAAGAAGTCAATAGAACACCCAATTATCTCAACCCAAAAAGGCCTTCACCAAGATACATTGTATTAAAATTATCAAAAATCAACAACAAAGACTGAATTCTCAGGGTAGTCAGGGAGAAGAAAATAGTAACTTATAAAGGAAAACCCCATTGGGAAATTGTTGGACTTCTTAACAAAAATGTTACAAACCAGAAAGTAGTGGAATCAAATATTAAAAATATTAAGTGAAAGGAACTACCACGTTAGAATAATGTATCCAGATAAGCCCTCATTTAGATATGAAGAATAAATTAAGACCTTTCCAGACATACAAAAATTGAGAGAATTCTCCACTACGAGGCCTGCACTATAGGAAATACTGAAAGAGGTCAGCTCACCTAAAACAAAATGAACAAAAAAAAGAAACATAATTAGGAGTAAGATGACTATCAGGTAAATACAAGCAGAGAGTGCAACCCTTACTAAGAACAGGGCATTATAAGCTTAAATAATAAAAAGAGAATTGTTATAAAAATATAGTAATGTGTATTCAACATACATAGGGACAAATGGAGACAACAATGACTGAAAAGGGGAGGATTCAAAGATCTAAATTCGCAAAGGGGAATGGAGATAAGGCACATGCAGAGAAAGTGGACAATTGTATATATGTAATTATTCTTTACATATTCGTAATGTTAACCACACAGAGAAGATTCAGAACTGAAATATATAACATAACACAAGAAGAAATAGAGGCAAAACCCACAAAAGCCAACCAAAATAAAGAACACAGAAACACAAGGACAAGGAAGCAATGGAAACACTGAGCTACCAGAAAGCAAAAGATAAAATGGCTATAAGAAGACCTGATATTTCAATAATTACCCTAAACGGAAATTGACTGAACTCACCAATAAAAGGCAAAGAGTTTCAGAATAGGTCAAAAAGAAAACCTAACCATATGCTGCCTCCAGGAGACACATCTCAGTTCCAAAAACAATACATAGACTCAAAGTGAAAGGGTGGAAAAAGATATTTCAAGCAAATGGCATTTTGAGAAAAAACATCAAAACTGCACATCAGCAGTGCTAATATCAGGCAAAATAGATTTCAAAATAAAAAAAGATAAAGATACTGAGGGACACTTCATAATGATAAAGGGAATCATGCACCAAGAAGATATAACACTTATTAATATCTATGCTCCCAATCAGAGAGTCTCAAAATATGTAAAGTAATTACTAATAGGACCAGAGAGAGAAACAGACCGAAACACTATCATAGTAGATGACCTAAATATCCCACTGTAGGATATGGATAGATCATCCAAACAGAAAATCAATAAGGAAATAACATCTTTAAATAACACATTAGACCAACTGGATATAATTGACATTGAAAAAACTTTTCCTCTCAAAACAGCTGCTTATGCATTCTTCTCTAGTGCACATGGAACACATACTAGGACACAGAGATAGCCTCAACAAATATAAGAGGGTTGAAATCCTACCAACTATATTCTTTGATCATAATGTTTTAAAATAGGAGATCACCTTTAAAACGAAATCAGAAAAAAACAAATATATTGAGATTAAACAATATACTACTGAAGAATGATTGGGTCAGAGAAGAAATAAAAAGAGAGATCTAGAGATACATAGAAATGAATGATAATGATGGTACAACATATCAAAACTTTGGGGACATGGCAAAAGTGATCATAAGAGGAAAGTTCATATCATTACATGCCTATCTCCAAAAACAACAATGAGCCCAAATAAACAACCTAACGCTTCATCTTTAAAAAAGTAGAAAAGGAAGAACAAATAAAGCCTAAATTCAGCAGAAAGAAAGAAATCAAAACTAGAGGAGAAAGAAATGAAATTAAAAACAAACAACAACAACAACAAAAAACAATAGAAAAAGTAAATGCAACAAAGAGTTTTGACAAGGTTAATAAAATTGGCAAACCCCTGGCAAGACTTACTAAAGAAAAAAGAGAAAGGACACAAATAAACAACTTCAGAGATGAAAGAGGAGAAATTATGACTGACATTACAGAAATACAAAGTATCATACAATAATACTATGAAAAAGTAAATAACTCTAATTTTAAACTAGAAGAAATGGCCCAGCACTTAGAAAAATATGACCTTCCTAGACAGAATCAAGAAAAACTGGAAAATCTAAATAGACCAATCAACAGTATAGAAATTGAAACCATCATCAAAAACCTACCAAAAAAGTAAAAGTCCAGGATCAGATGGCTTCACCAGTGAATTCCACCAAACATTCAAAGTTTTATTCCCCATTTTTCTCAAACTATTCTAAAAAATCAAAGAGGAGGCAATATTTCCCAACTAATTTTATGAGGCCTATATTGCCCTGATACCAAAACCTGGTAAAGATAACACAGAAAAATAAAACTACGGACTGATATCTCTCATGAAAACAGATGTAGAAATGCTAAAAAAATGAACAAGACTCACAGAGACTCATGGACATAGCCTATAGGCTAGTGGTTACCAGAGGGACTATAGACTAATGGTTACTAGTGGAGTCGAGTAGGAGGGGGTAAGTAGAGGGGTAAATGGAATCAAATACAGGGTTTACAGGGATGGTAAAGTGGGTAAATAGGATAAAATATATGGTAGCTGAAGGAAACTGGACATTGGGTTTTTATATTTTATTTTCACATTGAAAACCAGTCAGATTTGCTTCAGGCTCAGAGTGTGTTTATGTAAAATTAAATTAATGCCAGCAGTGAGTTAACTTTTTATCTAAAAAATGGATTAAGAAAGGTTTCTCTAACTATGGGCTTTACTTTATTATTTGTAATGTATATTTCATTTTTATTTTATTATTTATTTATTTATTATTTATTATGTTGACATTTGTTAACAAAATCTAATAAGTTTCAGCTGTACATTTTAACAGTAAGGCACATATATGTTTACACTGTGTGTTCATTTCTCATAGTTAGATTATTTCCTTTCACCACATATTTGACTCCTATTATCCCATCAAACTCCCCCCTCCACCCTCTTCCTTACCCTCTGTCTATTGTCCATGTTCATGAGTCTCTGTTTGTCCTGTTCATTTGTTGCTTTTAGGTTTATAGCTCATATATAAGTGATATGTGTTTTCAACTTTTTCTGGCTTATTTCACTTAGCATGATTATCTCAAAGTCCATCCACGTTGCCACAAATGGCAGTATTTCATCTCTTCTTATGGCTGAGTAATATTTTATTGTATATATGTACCACAGCTTCAATTTGCATATGTCGAACACCACTTAATCGTGGTGTATAACATTTTTAATATGTTCTATATTTAGTTTGTTAGTATTTTACTTAGAATTTTTGCATCTTTGTTCATACGAGTTATCAGTCTATAGTTTTCTTTTCTTGAGTTATCTTTACCAAGTTTTGGTATCAGGGTAATATTGGCCTCATAAAATTAGTTGGGTAGTATTGCCTCCTTTGTGATTTTTTGGAAGAGTTTGAGGAGAATAGGTATTAAATCTTCTTTGGATGTTCGGTAGAATTCACTGGTGAAGCTGTCTGGTCCTGGACTTTTACTTTTTGTTAAGTTTTTGATGATTGTTTCAATTTCCATACTGCTGATTGGTCTATTTAGATTTTCCAGTTCTGCTTGATTCAGTCTAGGAAGGTCATATTTTTCTAAGTACTGGGCCATTTCTTCTAGGTTATTAAATTTGGTGTTATATACTTTTTCATAGTACTCTTGTATGATCCTTTGTATTTCTGTGATGTCAGTCATAATCGTCCCTCTTGCATCCCTGATTTTGTTTATTTGTGTCCTTTCTTTTTTCTCTTTAGTGAGTTAGTTTTTTTGTTTGTTTTCAATTTCATTTATTTCTGCTCTAATTTTGATTCTTTCTTTCTTTCTGCTGACTTTAGGCTTCATTTGTTCTTCCTTTTCTAGTTTTTTAAATGAAGCATTCAGTCCTAGAGGTTCCTTAGAAAGACCCATGCAAAGGCTCTGACCTGCAGACTCTAACAGAGGACACCGGTGGTGGGTCAGAAGCTCACGCGGGATTCAATGGAAAAAGTCTCCATTACCTGGTATCAGAACGAGGGCTGGAAATGAAGCCACCATTGTGCTTTAGTTCGGGCCCCCTACAGGGTAATCTACAGACCATGCCAGCTTGATTGTGCAGACCCATCCCACAGAGCCATTAGAAAGTCTGAGAGGATGAGCCAACTCTGCTTAACCTGCAGACTGCCCGGGGCAGTTTTTCCTGGATGGTTACCAAACCTTGCTCCAAGTATTCACAGCCAAATATTCACAATGGGCTGGCCATCGCTGTGAGCAGTGTTTCTAATCTCAGCAATGGTGACCAGCAGGCAACCACTGCTGTGAGCTGCATTTCAGAGATAGGGTCAGGGAGATCGCTGCTGCCAACATGACCTTGGGCAGATATCAGGGACCTGTAGGATAGTCCCAGACAGCAGCTGTGCTCTGGGTCTTCTGCAGGAACTTACAACAGTTACCAAATTTGCAGCAAGACTGATACTGTATTGATGTCTGCCACTGTCTTTCTGAGACTCCATCCCACCCTACCCACAAATTGCCCCAGGTGGCTCATTGACAGTGAACTGCCACAGCCCTGCCTTTCCCCTCTCTTGATCATCTAATCTACATAGGCAACAAACTTTGGCTGGCACAGGGTAGTCACTGCACAGAAATCAATGGTAGGCAGACCTTTGCTGCCTGCAAGAGTTGCAATATTGTCTTTGGGGAGCACAGGTATCTGTGGGAACACCCTGACAGCAGCTGGTCTCACTGTGATCCGGGTCTACAGACGGAATGCCCAGGCACCAAAGTTGCAGCGAAACAGGCTGTACTGGCTGAATGGATCTTTCTCTCTGAGATTCCATTTCACCCAAGCCACAAAGTGCCTGTGGTCCATTGGCAAGCAGCCTCTTGTGCTCTGCTTGGCTCTAGGGTTGAGCAGTTAGTGCAGGCAAAAGACCTTGGCTAGCACAGTGAGCATATTTTGAAGAAATCAGTTGTGGACAGACCACTGCTGTCTTTACAAGCTGCGACATCTCTTAAGGGGATTGCAAGGGTCTGATTGGCCTGATGGCCCATGAGCTCCTGCCCTATACAGTACACAAAGTGCCCACTACACAATGATAGGCAGCTGCCCCTGCTCTTGGGTAGTGCATTTAGACCCAGGGTAGGCAGCAATCAACCTTGCTACAAGTGGAAACTTGGACAGCGAGCCACAGAGACAGCATGGGCATGTAAACTGACACTGCAGTGATAGGGGAAATTTTACTCACTAGACCCAGGAGACTCCAGGGTCCCTGTACTACCTAACATGCGTATCACCCTGGGCTCATGCAGTTTCATAGACTTACAACTGATTGGCAGTACCAGGCCATGAAGAACACTGGACCCTCTACTAAACTGCCATAAGTCAGGGACAGGAGACAACCGACCGCTGCCTACGGTGTTGTCTCTTCCACTTATAGATCCAGCATAGGCAACAAACATCAGCAGACCATTTTGTAGTTCTCACCTGGTATCCCTGAGCAAACAAAAGCAGCAGTTGACCTTGGCCTATGGGGAAGCGCCCCTCAAGGGGCCACCAATGCATCTGGAGGCTGGGACCAGACCATAACAAGCAACTCCTGACTAGTTCCTGTAGTGATACACACAAAGGGTCATTGCAACAAGTACACAAGCCTACTGGGACAAATCCCACTCAGTGGGGTCAGCCCCCACACAACTCTTATCCTGAGGGTGCAGCCAATTCTCACAATTAGTCAGCCTGATCATTAATTCCACCCACTGATCTACTAACAATTGGCAAGAAAAAATATATCTTTCAGGCTTTTTTTCTAAGATACATACAGGTAACTGCTCAGATGAAAGATCCTCTTTAACAATGTTAAATTGTAGTAGAAAAAGGAAGCTTAAAACAGGGACATGAAGGTTCTCATGTTCTTGCCTGTGTTACTGCCTTTAGGAAGAATTAAGACAGACAATTAGGATGGAAACAGTATGAATGGAGCAAGAAACATTCTTTGAGCTCTTACAAAATGTTTTCCCTCATACTGGTTTTGAACTCTCAGCAATGCTAAGATTTGCTAAAATTCTTTGAAATCTATCAATTATTTTTCTGCAAAATCACAGGTATCTCAAGAGTTGGAGGAGATATTAGAGGTCATATAGTCCAGTCCAGTTTACTATCTAACACTTGAAATTCCTGTGTAATACATCTTCTTACTGGTTTCTTAACCTCTGTTTGCTTGCTTCCAGTGATGGGGAGCTCACTATCTCATGAAATAAATTTTCCTCCTTTGAATGGAGCTGAATATTAATAAATATTTTTTATTTGAATTGAATCTAGTTTCCATGAGACACAAACACAGAGTGATTCTGATTTACCCTTTAGAGAAATAAAAAAGCATCTGAGCCCTCGTTCCATAGATATCACTTGTGTTTACCCTCTTCTCTTCTCCAAAAAAAAACATTCCTCATTCTTTCACCATATCTCTCAGATCCAGCCTGTTTCACTGAATTGTAAGTCCCGTTGTGTTGCTAAATGTTTAATAACCAGCTCTCTGGGTAAAGGGAAGATGGGAAGGAGAATGAATTATATCATTTGCCAAATTCTGTTGCATAAATATTCACATCATAGCAAATTTTTTTAACCTTTTAAAATTAAATTTATTAGGGTAACTGGTAATACAATTATATAATTTTCAGGAGTACATTATAATTAGACATCTGTATATTCTATTGTGTGATTACCACTCAAATTCCAGTTTCCTTCACCTACCATATATTTGATACCATTTACCCATTTCACCAATCCCTAACCCTCATATTTAACCCTCTTTACCCCCCCTTCCTCTCTCCTCCCCCACTCCTAGTCTTCTGGTAAACACTAGTCTATAGTCCATTCTATGAATCTCTGTTTCTTTGTCCTGTTCATTTGTTGCTTTTAGGTTTATATCCCACATAAGTGATATGTGATTTTCAACTATTTCTGTCTGACTTATTTTACTTAGCATGATTATCTCAAGGTCCATTCGTGTTGTTGCAAATGGCAGTATTTCATTTATTCTTATGGCTGAGTAATATTCCATTGTATATATGTATCATAGCTTCCTTTTCCAATCATCTATCATAGAATGTTTTGAATGCTTCCATGTCCTGGCCACTGTGAATAATGCTGCTATGAACATCTATGTGCAAATATATTTTTGGATATGAGTTTTCAAGTCTTTGGGGGGTAAATACCCAGTACAAGGATTGCTGGAACATACAGTAGATCAATTCTTAGTTTTTTGAGGAAACTTCATACTGTTTTCCATAGTGGCTGTACCAATTTGCAGTCTCACCAGCAGTATATGATGGTTCCTTTTTCTCTGTATCCTCTCCAGCATTTGTTATTACTTATCCTGTTGATTATAGCTATTCTAACAGGTGTGAGATGGTATCTCATTGTGGTTTTGATTTGCATTTCTCTAATAGCTAGCAATGATGAGCATCTTTTCAAATATTTGTTGGCCAATTATATGTCTTCTAGGAAGAAGTGTCTGTTCAGGTCCCCTGACCATTTTTTAATTGAATAATTTGCTTTTATGTTTGAGTTCTATGAATTCTTTGTATATTTTGGATATTAGGCCCTTTTCAGAGACGTTGCTTGCAAATATATTTTCCCATCAGGATGGTTGTCCCTTTATGTTGTTGACAGTTTCTTTTGCTGAGCAGAGTCCTTTTAGTTTGATGTAGTCTCATTCATTTATTTTTGCTTTTAATTCACTTGCCTTTGAAGTAAAATTTATAAAATCCTCTTTAAGTCCAAGATACTTGAGTTTGGTTCTTATGTTTTCTTCAATTAATTTTATTGTTTCAGGTCTTATATTCAGATCCATAATCAATTTAGACTTAATTTTGGTGTGTGGAAATAGACAACAGTGTAGTTTCACTTTTTTGCAGGTGGCTTTCTAGTTTTCTCAGTACCATTTATTTAAGAGGTGTTCCTGCCTCCATTGTATGTTTTTGGCCTTTTTATCACATATTGTTTGTATATTTAAATATGGGTTTCCTTCTGGACTTGTGATTTTGTTTCACTGGTATTTGTGTCTGTTTTGCTGCCAATACCATACAGTTTTGATTACTGTTGCTTTATAGTATAATTTGAAATCCGGCAGATTGAAACCTCCAGCCTTGTTCATATTTTTTTTTCAGGATGGCTTTGGTAATTCAAGGTCTTTTGTGCTTCCATACAAATTTGAAGATTTTTTTCTATTTCTTTAAAAATGCTGATGGAATTTTGATGAGCATTGCATTAAATCTGTATGATGCTTTAGGTAATATGGTCATTTTAACTATGTTGATTCTTCCAATCCAAGAACATGGAATATCTTTCTATTTCTTTGTATCTTTTTCGATTTCTTTTAATAGGATCTATTAGTTTTCATTATGTAGGTCTTTCACATGTTTCATTAAATTTATTCCTAGGCATTTTATTCTTTTTGGTGCAATTGCAAAAGGAGTTATTTTTTATACTTATTTTTCTGACACTTCATTATTAGAATATAGGAATATAAGGATTTTGTAACCTTTGTTTTGTATCCAGAAACTTTGCTGTATTTGTTTGTTGTTTCTAGTAGTGTTCTTGTGGAGTCTTTAGGGTTTTCTATATAGAGAATCATGTCATCCACAAATAGTGACAGTTTGACTTCTTTGTTTCCTATTTGGATGCTTTTTATATTTTTCTCTTGCCTGACTCGCTAGTACCTCCAGTGTTATGTTGAATAAGAGTGGCGATAGTGGACAGCCTTGCCTTGTTTCTAATCTTAGAGGGAAGGTTTTTAGTTTTTCACCATTAAGTATAATGTTGGCTGAGGGTTTGTCATAGATGGCCTTTATTATGTTAAGGAACTTTCTCTACCAATTTGTTTAAGTGTTTTGATCACAAATGGATGCTGTATCTTGTTGAAGGTTTTTTCTGCATCTATCGACATGATCATATGATTTTTACTTTTAATTTGTTTATGTGTTGTATTACATTAATCGATTTGCGTATGATGAACCATCCCTGTGCCCCTGGGATGAAGCCCACTTGACCGTAGTGCATAATCTTTTTAATATGTTGCTGTATTTGGTTCGCTAGTAACTTATTTAGGATTTTTGCATCTGTGATTATGAGAGATATTGGTCTGTTGTTTTCTTTTTGTGTGTTATCTTTACTATATTTTGTATTAGAGTAATATTGGCCTCATAAAATGGGTTGGGAAGTATTGCCTCCTCTTTGATTTTTTGGAAGAGATTAAGGTGAATAGGTATTAAATCTTCTTTGAATATTTGGTAGAATTTGCTGGTGAAGCCATCTAGTCCTGGACTTTTACTTTTTGCTAAGTTTTTGATGATTGTTTCAATTTCCTTACTGCTGATCAGCCTATTTTGGTTTTCCAGTTCTTCTTTATTCGGTCTAGGATGATTATATTTTTCTAAGTACTGGCCCATTTCTTCTAGGTTATTAAATTTGATGTTATATACTTTTTCATAGTATTTTTGGATGTTCTGTATTTCTGCGATGTCAATCATAATTTCCGATCTTTCATCCCTGATTTTGTTTATTTGTGTTCTTTTTCTTTTTACTTTAGTAAGTCTAGTCATGGGTTTGTCAATTTAATAACCTTCTCAAAGAACCAGCTCTTTGTTGTATTTATTCTTTTTTTGTTTTTTGTTTTGTTTTGTTTTCAATTTTATTTATTTCTGCTCTAATTTTGATTATTCCTTTCCTTCTGCTGACATTAGGCTTCATTTGTTCTTCCTTTTCTTGTTTTTTAAAATGAAGCATTAAGTTGTTTATTTGTGCTAGTTTCTGTTTTTGTAGATAGGCCTGTAATGATATAAGCTTTTCTCCTATGGCCACTTTTGCCATGTCTCAAAAGTTTTGATATGTTTTACTATCATTATCATTTATTTCTATATATCTGTTGATCTTTCTTTTTATTTCTTCTCTCACACAGTTATTCTTCAGTAGCATGTTTTTTAGTCTCCATGTGTTTGTGGGTCTCCCTGATTTCTTTCTGCAGTTGATCTCTAGTTTCAAAGCATTATGATCAGAGAATATGGTTGTTATGAGTTCAATTATTTTATATTTATAAAGGCTACCTCTATGTCCCAGAATCTGGTCAATTCTTGAGAATGTTCTATGTGTACAAGAGAAAAATGTATAAGCAGCTGTTTTGGGATGGAAGGTTCTATAAATGTCAATTATGTCCAGTTGGTTTAATGTGTCATTTAGGGATTTTATTTACTTATTGATTTTATGTTTGGATAATCTGTCCATATCTGGCAGTGGGGTATTTAGTTCACCTAATATGATAGAATTTGGGCCTGTTTCTCTCTTTAGTACTTTTAGTAATTGTTTTACATATTTCAGAGCTCCTCAATTGGGAGCATAGATATTAATGATTGTTATGTTTTCTTGGTGCTTAATTCCTTCTATCATTATGAAGTGTCCCTCAGTAAGTTTTTAACTTTTTTATTTTAAGTCTATTTCATCTGATATTAGTATTGCTACTCCCACTTTCATCTCAATGCCATTTGCTTGAAATATCTATCATTTTCCATCATTTAACTATGAGTCTATATTTGTCTTTGGAGCTTAGGTGTGTCTCCTGGAGGCATCTATGTCTGGGTTTGGTTTTGTGATCTAATCTGCAATTCTGTGTCTTTTTATTTTTGAGTTGAATACATTTACATTTAGGGTGATTATTGAAATATAAGGTCTTCTTATAGTCATTTTATCTTTTACTTTCTTGTAGCTCAGTGTTTCCATTGCTTCATTGAACTTGTGTTTCTGTTTTTTTTTTAATTTTTGGTTGGCTTTTGTGGGTTTTGTATCTTAACCTTTTTGCTTTATGTTATATACTTCAATTCTGAATTTTTGGTGTGTGGTTATCATTATGAATATGTAAAGGATAGTTATATATATACAGTTGTTCATTTTCTTTTGTGCATTCCTATCTCCATTGCCCTTTAAGAATTTGGATCTTTGAATCATCCCCTTTTCTGTCATTATTTTCTCAATCTGTTCCTGTGTATGTCGAATGCTCATTACTATCTTGCTCTAGCAAATCTCTTCTTATTGTTTAAGCTTATAATGCCCTGTTTTTAGTAAGGTTGCATTCCTCTGCTTCTATTTGCCTTTTTGTCATTTAGTTTTAGGTGAGCTGACCACCTTTAGTATTTTCTGTAGTGGAGGCC
>PVKZ01004552.1:0-78624 GCA_004027375.1 Macroglossus sobrinus | reverse complement strand
TATATTAAGGTATTTTCCTTCTATACCAATTTTGTTAAGTGTTTTGATCATAAATAAATGCTGTATCTTGTCAAAGGTTTTTTCTACATCTATTGATATAATCATATGATTCTTATTTTTTAATTTGCTTATGTGGTGTATCATATTAATCGATTTGCGTATGTTGAACCATTCCTGTGCCCCTGAGATGAAGCCCACTTGATTGTGGTATATAATCTTTTTAATATGTTGCTATATTTGGTTCGCTAGTATATTATTAAGGATTTATTCATCTTTATTCATGAGAGATATTGGTCTGTAGTTGCCTTCTTTCTTGTAACTTTATCAGGTTTTGGTATCACGGTAATATTGGCCTCAAAAAATGAGTTGGGAAGTATTGCCTCCTATTCAATTTTTTGGAAGAGTTTGAGGAGAATAGGTATTAAATCTTCATATGTTTGGTAGAATTCACTGGTGAAGCCATCTGGTCCTGGACTTTTACTTTTTGGTAGGCTTTAGATATTTGTTTCAATTTCCATACTGCTAATCTTTCAATTTAGATTTCCCAGTTCTTCTTGATTCAATCTAGGAAGGTCGTATTTTTCTAAGTACTAGTCCATTTCTTCTAGGTTATTAAATTTGGTGTTACATACTTTTTCATAGCATTCTTGCATAATCCTCTGTATTTCTATGATTCCAGTCATAATTTCACCTCTTTATTCCTGGTTTTATTTATTTGTGTCCTTTTTCCTTTTTCTTTAATGAGTCTAACCAGGAGGTTGTTAATTTTTTAAACTTTTCAAAGAACCAGCTCTTTGTTACATTTATATTTTCTTTTTTTTGTTGTTTTCAATGTCATTTATTTCTGCTCTAATTTCAATTATTTCTTTATACTGAATTTAGGCTTCATTTGTTCTTCCTTTCCTAGGTTTTTAAGATGAAAGTTTAGGTTGTTTATTCGGGCTCAGTCTTATTTTTGAATATAGACTTGTAATGATATGAACTTTCCTCTTATGACTGCTTTTGCCATGTTCCAAAAGTTTTGATATGTTGTACTATCATTATCATTCGTTTCTATATATCTTTTAATCTCTCTTTTTCTTTCTTCTCCCTGTTAGTCATCAGTAGTATGTTGTTTAATCTCCATGTATTTGTGATTCTTCTCGCTTTCTTTTTACAGTTGATCTGTAGTTTCTGGCTCTTAAGATTTGTTCTGAGAGGTCCAATGTTATTCTAACAGGTTTTCCTTTATAGGTTACCTTCTTTTTTTTCCCTGGGTGCCCTGAGAATTCTTTTTCTCATTGATTGTTGATAATTTTTATATACTGTGTTTTGAAAAAGGCCTTTTTGGTTTGAGGTAATTAAGTGGTCTGTTGACTTCTTGAATTCTGAGCTCCATTTCATTCCTTAGATTTGAGAAATTCTCATCAATTATTTCTTTGAAACTTCATTCTATTCCCTGCTCCTTTTCCTCCCCCTCAAGAATGTCCATTATTCTTATGTTTCCTCTCCTGATGGTATCAGCTAGTTTTTGCATATTTCTTTCATTATTGTTAATTCTTTGCCTTTTCTTCCTTCTGATTTATTCATTAATTTCTGTTTTTGATACCATTGATCCTTTTCTCCATTTGGTCGACTCTATTTCCCAAGCTTCTATTTCATTTTTCATCTCTTTTAGTGTGTTCTTTTCTCCAGAAATTCTATTTGGTTCTTTTTCAGGTTTTCAGTCTCCTTGCTAAACAAACAAACAAACAAACAAACAAACCCTCATTTTGCTGATCTAATTATGTTTTAATTTCCTGGAATTGTTGATATTGTTTTGGATCATTGATTTTTTTTTTTCAGAAGTACCATCCTGAATTCTCTCTCATTTGACATATTTCTATGTCTTTAATCTTATTTTCTGGAGATTTTCTCTTTCTTTCTGAGCTACCTTGTCACCTTGGTTAATGGTGTTTAATGGACTGTTTCTCCACCTGGGCATTAGTGGACGTGTATTCTGCTAATTTTTTTTTTTACAGAAAGATTTATTATATAAAGATCTCTCTTTATTCTGTTGCCAAGAGGGCATTTTACTTTTTGTTTCCAGCAGGTGACATCCAAGCATCTAAGATCTCCACTTTAAATAAAGTCTTAATAATTCCTTTTTTCTTATATGTAATCATGCTCGCTACCTTCAGTCTCAGTCCCTTTCAGTGTTTGTAACAGCTTTGGTAGCAGTTTCTCAGTTTCCCATGGGGCTCTGCGTTTTTTTTTTGTCTTGGAGGGAGGTGCCCTCTGTGTTGGAGGATGGGGGTTGTGGCTCAGCCTTGTGTTTTGCAACCGCAGCTGGTAATAACCAGCTGTTGCTTCTCTATCATCCCTATTTCTCTGCCCTAGTCCCTGGGCACTGCCACTATGTGGAGCTCCCAGCTCTCTCAGGCAGGGCCCTTCAGGAAACCTGCCACACCTTCTTTCTTTCCTCTTTTCCTGCAGCAAGCTCCAACTTGGAGAGGCAATTTTCTTGTTTTTCCCAGTCTACCACAGGACTCCCACAGTCTGACCTGTGGTAGTTCATATTCGGATACCCCTCATTCAGATGTTCTTGTGTGCAGGTTGGGTGTTTTTTGTTGAGTTTTAGATGTTTAGCTTATTGTTCTTTCAAGGATAGATATCTGGGGACATCTCTCACTCTACCATGCTTCTGATGTCACTCTAGTTAGTTAATTTTAGAATACCAACAATTTCTATAAACCTTTGAATTTTATAATGTTTGTAATATAAACCAAATAATACATATATGTGTATTATAAATGGACCTTTAATATAATTTTCTTAAATGTCTGAGTTTTAAGGGTGAGAAATAGCTGATGATTAAATTATTAAAAACTCCTTTGAAGATTTTCTTTGTTTTTATTTTTCATGTTCTATATATAGGTGACACATACTGATTCAAATGAGAAAAAGGCCAAGAAATCAAGCTTATACTCTGAGTCAGGTAAATGTTAGCAACCATTATCAAGTAAATCCTGCAATCTATTATTCCATTTATTTTAGTAACATTTATTAAGCTTCTGCTACATGCCAGGCACTATAAATGATTGAACATATAAAGTAGAAAAGCCATTGTCCTTACCCTGGATTTTACAGATTAGTGAGTAACAGTCATGCCAATAACCATAACACAAGGTGATAAATACAATAAGGGAGTTATGCACAAATTCCAGTGGAAGCATAGGGAGGCTAAGGAAGCTTTTACAGAAGAGGACACAATTGAGCTGAGATGTAAAGAATGAGAAAGAATTTTCTAAGCAGACAAATGGAAGGATAACCTTACAGGAAAAGGGAATACATTTACCAAGTTATAAACATTAAAGCATAGTGTGTTTATAGAAATACAGTTATTTTTCAGAATTGCTCTAGCTAAAAGTTCAAGTTAGAGAATTGCAGGAGATGAAACTAGAAAGAAGCATCCATGAGTGTATCATGGATAGAAAACTTAATACTACACACCTTACCAAAAGGGTTGGATCATTAAGATTCTGGTAAGCCATGCCAAAAATTATACCTTTTATCCTGTTATTGAAGAGCAACTATTGAAGAATATTGGAAAGAGCATAATAATCAGAATTTGCCTTTTCTAAAAATGAAATATGAAACTATGGGGAAGAGACAGGAGGCAATGAAACAATAAAAATTATATTTGGCATTTATTGAACAGTTACAATATACCAGGTACTCTGCTAAACTATATTCTCTCATTTAACCCTCCCCAAAATTTAATGAGGTCCAAGGTATTTTTATCTATCATTTTACATATAAATAAACTAAGTCTCAGAGTGTTAAATTATCTTGCCCAATGTTTCACATAATATATGGCAAAGTCATGGTTTTAACCCATGTCTTAGTCAGCCAGTCCTTACAAGATCATGCTGCCTCTTTCTACAATTAAAGAGGCTGTTACAACAGTCAAGGCTAGAAATGTGTCCTGAACAAATTCAGTGGCAATGAAGTTGAAAAGCTGACACAGATTTCACTCAAACTAAAAGAGTTTGAAAATTAATGATATTTGGTTATTGAATGAATATGGGAGATGAAGGAGTTGAAAAGAACTCCCATATTTCTAGATGGGCAACTACATGGATAATGAACAATGGCACCATTAAGTAGATAGGAAATACAGTAGAATGAACAAGTTTGGAAGATAAAAAAAATTAGTTCAGCTTTGAATACACTTTGTTTGAGTTACCTGCAGGCATTAAGTGGGGCGTCTAAGTAGAAGAATCAAGCAGGCAGTTACAGATACTGGTCTGGGGCTCTAGGAAGAAGCAATGAAAAGAACACCTTATATCAAAACCTATGGGAAATAACAAAAGCTGTTCCCATAGGTTCTGATATAAATGTTCTTGTTTAGAAAGATTATACTTTCTCCTTTTAATTCCCTCTTTGATCTAAGAGTTATCCATAAGTATATTTCTTAATTATCAAGAAATTAATATTTTGGGTTACAGAGAATATAGCCTATAAATCTTTAACACATAGAAGTTGTTAAAATTTTCTTTGTGGCCAAAAATGTTATTAATATTTGAAAGTGTTCCATGGACATACCAAACAAAATGTATAGTCTCTATTTGAAGGATGTAACACTCTACGTGAATATTAAATTACATTCGTTGATTATTTTATTCAATTATTATATGCCTTTACTGATTTTTTGTCTACTAGACTCTTCTTACTGTCTACTAGATGTGTCCAACCATCAAAGATGTGTATTGAAATTTTGTGCTATAATTTTATTTTTATCAAATTTCTATTGCATTTCTAATAAGTTTTACACATTTAGGCTCTTTAGGATATTTAATCCACCATATTGCTCGAAACCATAGAATAATTCTTTATTTTTTAAGAGTTGCATTAGTTATCTATTGCTGAGCAACAAATCACTCCCCACCCCCCAAAACTTGGCGACCTGAAAAAAAATTATCATTTCACAGTTTTTGTGGTTAGGAATATAGGAGCAATTAGCTGGATAGCTCTGACTCTGGGTGTCTCATAGTTATAGTCAAGATGTCATCCAGGAATGCTGCAGTCATCTAAAGGTTTTGCTGGGACTGGAGGAGTCATTTCCAAGGTGACTCACTCACATGGCTGTTGGTAGATCTCAGTTTCTTGGCATCTGGGCCTCTCCATAGGGCTTCTTTAGAATCTTCATGATATGGCGTTAGGCTTCCTCCAGAATGAGTGATCCAAGAGAAAGAGGCTGAAGCCACAATATATTTTATAGTCTCAGAAGTTATACAATATCATATACTATTCATCTGAAGCAAGTCACTAAGTCTAACCCATACTCAAGGGGAAGAGAATTAACCCCCACTTCTTGGAGTATTCTCAATGAATTCATAGACATATTTTAAAACCACCATAACAGTATTGTCATCACACTTAATTTTTCAGGGTTGTACACTATTAATTCCAGCTCCTATCCTTTCCAAAATAGTACACATGCAAAATCACACTCATACACAAAAAAAAAACAAAGACAGTATATAGAATTTAAGTAAAACTTTTTAAAGTAGATCATTGGAATTTATTGGTTACTCACAATACACTTTACATTTATTGAGATAAAAATAAATAGTAATTCACCTTGACTTTGAACTGGCTCTAATTGGTAATACTACTTTTTATGATTTAGAGTATTCAACTTGTCTAAGACTCTTTAATCATGTATGTACATAATTTACACCATCCCAGTATTCCTATGGACATATTCTACATGAAGACTTGTTTTAATATAATTATCCTGAAATATTTACTAAAATCCACTTTGGGAACTTTGCTAGATGGCATACAAAGCATGTATTTGAGTGGCATACAGTATTTGAGTGGGAAGAGATTAATGGCAAGCAGACTAATGAACAAACATTGAGCCAACACATATATTAAAAATTAATTCAACAAATAAATGTTATTAAGTGCTTACAATATGCCAGGCACTATAAACCAGAATTCACAATATAGCATAAGTCCTATGATAGAAGGATATATAAGGTACTTTGGGAGCATTGACAGATAATGCCTGTCTACCTAGGCAAATTTCAAGGAAAGCTCTCTGAAGGAGGTGATGTGAGCTGAATGAGTCCAGAAGAATGAGAAATTTAAAATAGGGATGCTAGAATTGTGAAGGAAATAATAAAGGTAAAGGCAAAGGTGAGCATGTGTTTTTTAGTATCTCTAAAGCATAGAATATATGTAGACTAGTGATCAGAGATGAGGCTGGTGAGGTAGGCAATGACCCCATTTCTTCAGGTATATTTTATGCCTTCCTGGGAGTCCCTGGAGGGTTTTAACAGTGTACTGACAGCTGGAAATAAATATCTATTATGGTATTTACCATTTTACAAGTAATTTGTGAAGGATACTGATGAATAATAATTTTCTTTTTCTCTGAAAATCCACCTACAGTTCACAGAATCATCCCTTCTCATGATTCATCAATTAAGTAAGTATCTAAGAAAATTTAATAAATTAATGTAAATTAAAATTTTAATAATTACACAGGAGTGCTGCTTGAGGGCAGATTCTCCAATGGAATCTCCCATTCTTGTAGTTCTATACTTTTATGCAATGAAACTCATCTTTTGCAACCTCTCAGAACTAAGCTAAAATTGTAATGTATGCAGTTTGTCATTCATGCTCTTCCACCTCCTTCTCTCTTTATTCTCACTTTGGTTCTATGCTCCACAAATATATAGGGTCTTCACTCCCCTTTCAAGTAACACTACCTCTTCTTTCCAGGTAGCTTTCTGTGATCTAGATCTTTTCCCCGCTCCCCATGCAAACATGCATTACTTGTGCCTTTTGAGGTGATTGACTCCCTAATGATGATAAATTAGTTCACTATATAGTATTAACAACTTAATCTGTTACCTCATTTTAAAGATATTTGCACTGTAATCCAAAGCTATACTTAGGACAACAACAAGCCCTTAAATTTTGGTGGTCACCTATTCTGCTGATGTCCTGTTACTCAAACTTGAATAAAACTTCATGCACATAAAATAACTCCTGATGAAATACACATACCCGACACCATCATCCTTTAAATACTCAACAAACCAAATGAGGTCCAGAATAGGTTTTATAAATCCTAAACTTTAATGAAAATGGTTGGGTAAATTGAATTAGTAATGTTTGGTGGTGAATGGTTTTGACATTCAGACCAAGCTTCCTAGAGAAGAATTTTGAGCTTAGAAGTGGTAGAAGTCAGTTGTCTGACTTACTGTTTATGGGATATGAAGATGCTGAAGTAAACTGACTACCCCAATATTGGGACAGTTTAAAGAAATAAAGGTGAGAGAATACTGATTGGTATAGTTTTATAAAGTAGTCATTCCTGCCTTCCTCTTCCTCCTACCCCCACCAGATTACGAAGCTACAGAATCACTTGAGTCTTTCCAACAGCAAATGCTCTGGATACCCTTTAATTAAAAATCTTAGCTCATCTAAGATGAAGAAGTTCATGGCCTGGAGCTTTTCCCCTATTCTTCTCAAATACACAGGGTTAAAATACCTTTAACTATACTTAGGACAATTCCATGCCAGAGCACAACAAATTAATTAGCAATACCATCTGGTCTGGCTCTACCCATTGTATCCATGTCACATTCCCTTACTTTACACAGAATAACATAGGTTCAAGGCCTTTGACTTAATCCTCTTGTTCTGATGCATCTCCTTGCTTCTCAGGGCTCAACTGTGGACACATATCTGTTCCACCATTTAACTCCTCTCTCCTCTCTCCCCTCGGTTTCTTAGTTCTCTCTTTTTTCTAATGCTAATTCAAAGGACATACACAGTAAACTTAATAAAATTAGGAACCAAATAAATCAGGACAAGTGGAAGAAAATTTGTTAAGATAGTGGTAGGGTAAACAATTGTAATAATTAAGCTTTCCATTGAGATACTAAGTGTGTTCTCTTGATCCAACTGGAAGGTGAGAGGAGAAACAATTAAAAAAAGTATTGAGTCTGTTGCCCTGAAGTTTGTATTTCACTTATTGGGTGACAATCAAATGGTTTTGAGGATGAAGATGATATTGTCAAATTGATAACTGCTGAATACTTCTAATAGCAGCATGTGGGACAAATTGAAGACAGTTGCAGAAGTCCATTAATAATTTGTGGCCTGCACAACAGCCTTCATTTTAGAGCAGAAATAAGTATGCATTGATTTAAAACATGTTAAATGGGAATTTAATTACCAAATTTTCTTGAGAACCTACTGTGTTCAGAGTATAGTGCTAGGTATTAGGGGGATGCCAAGATGAAGAAGAGAGCATTGCCTTTTACCTCAATTATCTTCACAAAATATCAGGAGAAGAGACAGAGGCATGAGGAATGGCAGAGAGTGAATTGAGAGCAGGGTGGTTGATAAAATGGCAGTCTTTGGCTTTCAGATTGGAACACTGATGTTAGGATATAGAGGTACTGTTTTAAAATCTTTTCAGTCACTGGGATGAGTTTGGGATTTGGCAATATAGTGGACTATTTATATGGATGATCAGAAGGTATCAGGCATCAGCCCAAGGCTATGGACTTGAGATACAAGTAGAAGATCACTGATTAAATTAAAAATTAGATATTCATAAGGATTAGGCAGACAAATTAAATTTTAGTATTGTCACATTAGTGGTCTTATATGAGGCTTTTCTCATTTTTTTGGCTAGTTTTGTTCTCAGATGTTTGTTATTTCCTTTTATGTAATTCATGCCTTTGAGACAGAAAGCCTGTGGGGACAGGTTACAACAAATACACAGGACTTACTGGGTTCCACTTGCTGCCTGTATGTGGTAGAGAGAACAAAAACAGAATCTAGGCACATTAAATTGCAGAGGATCTACATGAAGGAAATTGTGCTGGAGTTGGCCTAAGAAACTGGGTCTTAGGAAAATAAATGAAGCCAGAGAATAGGAACTATGCCACTGATGTTAGCATTTATGTTCCAGATTCCATATTGCAAAAAGGTACTAGTCTGAGGATGGGCTATTGCTACCTAATCCTATCTGAGACCTGTAGGGTTTTCTTTTACTACTTAGAATTAGGTTGTAATTTCATAGTCTGGCTGTATTTCTCAAAATTGTATTCTAGGCCTTGGGAAAAAATGTAAAATTCAATAAAATAAGGGTAGGCCAAGTAAAAATGAAGATAGATTGCCATATTTCCTTTAAGAAGGTCAAGAAGAAGAAAGGCAAGAGATCCATGTAGGCAGGGAAATATAAAAATAAATAAAAATTAGTCTTAGGCCTTGATTTTTAAACTATATTTATTATTCTATAATTTGTATGATTGCATTGTTCCCTTGCTACAGTTTAGTAAAATATATTTTGAGTTCTGAGTAGTAAGTGATAATAATTCTGATTAAAACATACAATAGAATACTGTGATACCTAGAAAAGGGCTACATCTAATTTGGTACTGCATATTATCAGAACCCTATTATTTTAATCTATCATTATCAATAATCAAGTATAAATTTTTTCTTACTGGGGAGCAAGGGAGAAGATTAGGTGTTTGAGGAGGTAGATGGAAAGTAAATTATCAGAAAGCTCTGATCAAGCAGAGCAGGCAGAAAAGGACTATCCCATCTCTTCTCTCTCCAACCCCATGTTCTTCCCAACTCAAAACAAAATAAACATGGCTAAGGTGGATCAAGAAGAGTAATATCAGATAGATGTTAGTTTATGCAGCAGCTATTATTCTACTGTTGAATGCAGCAATTATTCTATTCCTCTGAGTAATACAGTAGGAAGCTAAATAGGGGGATTAGACAAAAATAAATCTTATTCCTCTATAAAGGTTATTATTCTCTGTGAATTGCTAGGGAGAAAACTGCCAGGCACAAAGGAGATAATCTGATTCAATGATTTGAAATTGTGTGGGGGGGTAGGGGTTGGAGTTATATAAATTATTAACCATAATTAATTATATCAATCTATTTTTAACTTTCAGACAACAAAATTACTATCAAAATCGCTGTCAAGGAAAAGTATGTACAATGAAATCCACCGATAAAGCAACATATTAAGGACATTTTCTAATATGTTATTAGAGAAAAATCCAAATCAGACAAACAGCAAAGCCGACTGTTGATGTCAGTTTCTCTCTTTGTCTTTTTCTCTTCCTTGACCTTCACTCTCAGTTATTCTTGATATTTGCAGAGGTCCAAAGTTAATGTTAAAAGAGTTACTGTTACAAGGGGTCCAAAGTTACTGTTATTGGCCCTTTGAGCAGAAGGCTCAGGAGAATAGATTGGGGGAGTCTTAGAAGGTTTGATCAATATGGGAAAACTAGCAAATACCAAAGACTGACTCCATGATGGGAAGGCATTAAAGGAAATGACTTTGCAGATCACTGCAGTTCTAGCTCAGGGCTGAGTGCCCTGCCCTTGGGCAGGTGAACCAGAATCCCTGGATCTGTCTCTTAATTTTACTGGGAGTAAGAAGAATCTTAGGGTGACTGCTTCATCAAAATAAGGGAACTGGTCACCTAGATGCTGCAGCTTGGGCCAGGCAAAGATAAGAGGGTGAACCTGATAAACCCAAACTCTGGGGCTACACAGAGGAATCATGAAAAAGAGAAGGGTTCAGGGGAAGAGCATATTCACACACTTTTTCACACATAAACCTGCTCAATTCATAGAAAATGCAGCAAATAAAAAGATATAAACTTACAGGCATCTAAAGGATATTTATCAGCTTAGTAGTATGCTGAAAATAGCTGAAATTTTACATCGGATTCTCTTTATCACATTTTAGTTCATTAAATACTTTAGGAATGCCCCTGTTTTATATATCAAGGTTGGAAATGCTTCTTCTCAGCTATCCTAAGAGTAGTAATGTAGGTCGGCTGTACATTATCTTTAGTAATGAAAAAATAACATATATTGAGATTCTTAGTTCATATGTATTGACATTTATACCAAAAAGTTCTAAATGTTTAGATGTTATGCTTAGAAGTATTTGATTTAAGACCTGTTTGTATAAAACAAGTGTTTTTCAATCATATGTTGTCATCCCAAACTATATTTTTCAAACTCAATAGCAATTTTTTGTTTTGGCAGTAAGTAAAAACAAAATGCATTTAGAGAACTAGATAGTAGTAATGTTTGCACAACATTGTGAATGTACTTTATGCTGCTGAACTGTACACTTTAAATGGCAAAATGGTACATTTAACATTATGTGTATTTTATCACAATAAAAAATACATTAAGAGATTCAGGAATTGGAGTGGAATGGCTTTTCCCTGAAGTGGGTTTCAAATCTTCTCCAATGAGTCAGGAGAGATAATGCCACATATGACAAAGTGTTAACTTTTCTTTGAATGTTTACCTAAACCTGAACAATCTGGGAGCTATCTTTGGAGATAATTGGAAGGCAAAAACACATTATAGGAATCTGGTGCCAGAATGCCAGAATATCAAACAATGTATAGCTAGAATGTCGGGCACCTGGCCTTTGCTTCCACTGACTTGTATCTAAAGTTTTGAGAAGTAGAGTTCCTCTCAGAGATACACACTCTTGGTCTGGCTATCTTGAGAGTAACAACTTTAAAACACAGACAAGAGAAATTTTATGTTCCCAAAATATATCTGCAATAAGTAGAAGTACATAAACAGATATAGGGTTTGCACTTTGCATCTGCCCCTGATCCACTGTAAGCTGTGACCACACAATTAATCACAGTGGAAATGGTCATTCAAATCTGGTTCTTGGCTTTCTATTTCAGCTCATACTGAAGGGAGACCCTAACTTTCCTCTATTGTTCAGTCTTCTGGCTCTTTGAGTTCCATTTCTAGCTCAGCCCTTTTTTCTACCTAAATTAATGTTTCTTTACTTCATGAGCTGTCCTCTGTCTTCCTACCCAAGACAGTTTGCACTAATAATAATCTTTTGTTGGACCCAAAGCTTGTTCATTTCCCCTGAATCATCAGTGTTGTTGTCCATCAATTAAATCTTAACAAGTAACTAGTTATTTGCATGTATAAATATAGTCAATTGACAGAGAAAGGCAGCAACAGATGGACCACAGAACCCATAGTCTTACCCCTCCACCCTGGGGCTTTATTTTTCACCCTCACCTCCTAGCTAACCAGATGCCTAAGTAAAAGGAGGTTATCCATGAAGATACACAAATGTTTTGACTGCAAATTTGTTTCATGAAATAGTTTTAGAAGTAATCTGTTTTGTATTTTTAAGGAAATATTGCTTGGATCAGAAACATAACCTTACTTCTTGACAGAGCATTTGTTTTCTGTGAGGCTAGATACCCAATTGGCTATTTTTTTTAACCAAGAAGCCATTTATCCTCAGTAGTAAATGCTGAAAATAAAAGTTCCAAGGACTTTTGAATCAAAGGGAATCTTATTCAAATAGATCACAACCATCGAGAATAAATGAACCTGAAATTAATCTGGTATTCTAAAGAGATCCTTTCCTGTGTTTTCTCTACCATGGCTGAATTCTAACTATACATTGTTTGATATAAGAATTAAAGGTCAGTTTCTACACCTAAAATAGAGTAAATTTATATGTGTTTTCCCTTGTATCCCTGCTCACCTCCTTTCCAGGTAACTTCTGAAGAATTGAACAGCATAATTCATGACATAATGACCTGGGTTGTGGCTACAGTGACCAGTATATTATACTCAGCCATCACAAAATATGAAGAAAGTTTGCGAAATATTATGAATCCAATGCCTGACGGCTCTACCCTTGCTTCAGATAGTTTGAGTTGCTATAGTATGTGCAGTGAAACATTTCCATATAAAACAAGTAAGATGTGTCAGGCAGAGCCCTGTGTGAAGGCAGATGACAAGTCAATAGAGCTACCAGCAACACCACTAAAACCATATTTTGCCCATAAAGAAATAAAAGTTGTGGAAAAAATATATCACAGGAAAGAACCACCTAAAATTCCTGAACCTAAATATAATGAGACCTCTGAATCCCTCACAGTTAAAACCTGTAAATATGATAGTTACCTTTTCTCACCAATCAAAACAGGCACAACAAAATCTAAAGATGCTACCACTGAAACAGATGGCTTAGAACATCCACTGTCTTCCAGTGAACAAGCAAAAGCCATAAAGGAGATGCAGGAGTTAAAGAATATTTTTCTTAACTTTAAATATCACCTAAAACTGGAAGCTGAGTTGATTTTAAAAAATATTTTTCATGAAATGGTGTCTGAGTTAACCCAAACCATCCCCACACTTTGCTCTGTTGCAGCCCAAACCTTAATTGACCAAACTGTCAATGACAAAAGTGACTTGCTCTCCAATGTTGATATCTCTTCAACAGCTGCTGAAATTATGGAAAATGTACTTGAGAAGCTACAGTCTGCAGTTGAGAAAAAGTATATGGAGGTATTTTCACAAAAAAATATGTCAGTTCTCTTTAAATCAGTTTTAACAGTCAGTGAAGAATATTTCATATCTCCAAAAGAAAAAACTTCAGAAGCTTCACTGCCTTGTACTTTGGAGAACATGAATGATATTGCAGAGGATGTGATTCATGATATTTTAGAAAAGCTGACAGCTTTTGCATCTTCTAAGCAAAATGAACTTGCTCATCTTGAAATCACAACTGGACCTGCTTATCAGCAACACAGGAAAGATCCAACGTACACATTTCTTCAAAGAGTCAGCAAAAATAAGTCCAGTGTTGAACCTGATGTAGCCAAATTGATTGGTAAAGGAGAAATACAAAATCTTGTGTCAAATATTTTTTCCCAATCCTCTCTGATTGGTTATATAAAGGAAGCAATCACCACTATATTTGGTTATATACAAAGTGGACTTAAAAATGAAAGGCTTATTGCAACTGAAGAAATGGTAATAATCCTTCAGCTAATTGATGATATCTTATCTCAGCTACATCAGGAACCCATGAAAACAAATGTCCAAAAGAGTAGACAGTCCAGACTGAACAGTCCCCCTGGCACTGAAGAAGAGAACAAACTCACCAGCACTATAGTAGCTAATGGTCACAGATCTGAGTGCCTATTTCCACCTATTAATATTCCTTGCATGGTCTTTTATTCCGAAAATGAAAATGAAGAAATAGACAAAATTATGGAAACTGTACTGCTTTCATCCATCAAAAATGAAAAAGCAAAGTTACAAGAACAGGTTCATAACCATCAGTTAACAAGGGAAAATGCTGGTTTTGAGTACAAAAGAAATATGAACTTATCTACAAAGACTGCTTATCAAGACAAAGTAGCATTTCAGGATTGGGGATTAAAGACTGATGTTCCAACTTTTAAGAATAAGGACCTTTTTAAGTACAAGCCATGTTTGAATAAAGACATTTTGCTTTTCAGCCAAAATGAAAAGCATGAAATACAAAAAGCCTCAGATAATATAATTACAAGTATTTTAGCACAGGTGCTCAAAGACACATCTTCTGGGCCCTTTGGCCACTTACTTTATAAAAATAGTAAAGAAGCTTCACTTCTTAGCTCAGAAAAACCACAAGATCTGTCACATCAAGAATGGATGGACCAGATGTTCTCTGTATCAGAAATCCATAGAGTAGCTCAAGAAATTGTAGATGCTGTATTAAGAATACTTCATATAGCTTCTATTGACATTATCAGATATTCTTCACCAGTACAGCAAACTTTTCTAGATAATGCTGACGTACCAAGTAAAAAGTCATTAGAATTATGGTTTGAGAGTAAAAGGAAGATGAATTTTTTTTCTGTACTTGGTATAGAACCTACAAAAGATCCTTGGTTAGAACCTAGAGAAAGTGAATCAACATCTGAACCTGTAGTTAACATTAATGAGAAGATCATTTATACAATTTTTAAGAAATTGAACTCATTTATTTGTCCAAAATTGCAAAATTGCTCTAAACCAGAAAGCCATGCTGCCCATTTGAAGCCTGCACCTGACAGGTTTTACTCTTACCTTAGTGCTTATACAACTAAAGTAGTAAAAATTGTTTTGAATGTTATCCAAAAAGAATTAAAACACAATGAGAAAAATCTAAATCTTAGAAAGAGTGGAACTTCCAAGAACTTTATAGATACAGGATTTTTTTCTGACACTGAAAAAGAATTAGACTCTGTCATCACAACACTAAATAATGACATTATGGCAAGTTCATTAGCAACTTGTATCTGTGAAGTGCTAAGTGGAAATACAGATACAAGCAATGTTCTATTCCCTTCAGAGAAGTTAAGATCTAAAATATCATATGAAACTGTTGACATTGATCAACAAAAATTTTTGCCTTCTCATTGCCCTCATAAGCAAGAGGAAGTTCACAAATTTCCCAGATTACAAGTGTTAGATAGAATTGGAGGTACGTTATATGACATGTTACATGAGCTCATAAGAGACCATCCATATTCTCCCCTTTCTGATGAGCAAAACAGAGACTGGATCAATGAGAATTTGAGAAAAACCACTGCATTGCAGTCTAATATTCAGCTAATTTCTCATACAATTCTAGAAGATATCATTATAAAATTATGTAGTGTGGAGATGGATCACATTTTCACAAATTCAGAATTTAAAACTATCTCAGAGTATATTGATACTGACAGTCTATCTTTTGCTTTGCTCATTGAGGAATTGAGCAGATGTTCTGACATAATCTCCAGTATGATGTCCACCGTGATCCATCCAAATAGTCAAGAGGTGACTAACAAGGGAAATACCACTGCCCCCAAAACAGGGATCACAAAAGAAAAGTATCTAAATAAACTGAAAGTTACAGCCTCAGATATCCTTGAAATGGTTTTTGCTAAATTGGAGGGGTTTGCCAATAGAAATTTAGAAATTCTGGGTACTATAATCAATGGAAATAAAAAGAGGAACAAGACATACTGGAAAAGTCAAAGTACCAACGTTTGTGCTAACACACATGAGAAACGATTTCAGTCTGCTTTGTATGTGCATGCAAAGAAAGTATCAAGTACTATTTTGAAAGCTATTCAAACTGAATTAAGTGTGAGCTTGCCAGATTTGGAAACATGTACAAGTAAGCCACTACAAGAGAAACAAATACTTAAGAAAGTAGTCACTTTAATTTTAAATTCAATGCCTCCAGATATGTTTAATGAAACCAAACCAGAAGAGAGAGGCATTGAAAATTACAGATATAGGCCAACCTATGGAAATTTTCTTCCTGGAGGAGCTGACCCAGAGTCATATCCAGAAGATCCTGTAGATACAGAGAAAAAAAATGCTGGTGAACAATCACCAGAAGAAGAAATTAAAACAGATTCTCTTAAGCAACAGGAACTAGAAAAAACATTTAAAAAAACTGAGGTAGAAAAATTCAAAGAGCCACAAAATTTCCCAGTTGTGCCCATTATAAGAAATATTTTGAATGAAATTTTTCAGAATAATTTAATTGATCGAATAAATGTGATTCCTTTCCTTCAGTCCCACTTATGTGACATTCCTCATGCTGGTGATGAACCAGTTGCTCAAATAGCTGTTCAATCCCTGGAAAAAACAATGGATCCTTTAGTGTCTGAAGCAGATGTAACCATTGTTGCAGATAATGTTGTTAGAATCATATTTCAAAAACTTTATTCTACTGCCATAACAGATAGAAATGTAAATGAAAATAGGTATAACACCTTTCCAGAAAATATCTCTTTCCCTGAACATACAAGTGAAAGAAAGTCCTCTGTTTATTCTACCATATTGGACAGAAGTTCAGGTACACTTCAGTCCACATTCAATAGTAGTAAACTGACCAAAATAAGTGTAGTTGAAGATATTATACAATCAGTATTAACAAATTTAGAGGCATTTGCTACTTCCAAAGTAAAAGCTCTCTTTTGTCCTCGTATCAATTTCACAAGTCCAATGGCTTTACCTTCACAGTGGGATGAAACTGCTTTAAGCCAACCTTGGTTCTCAACCAAAGATTCACATTCTGATGATCAATTTTCCTGTTGCTCAGTTTATCATGATAAGTCAGGACAAACTACCTCTGTCTGTCAACTAATTGCCTCTAAATTAAATATATATGCGAGAGAAGTGGCTAGACAAATTTTACAAGGGATAAAATATAAGTTAGATAAAGAAATAATAAGTCCTTTCTTAATTCATGATGTTGTGGGTTCTGAAATTATTCCAACTCAGATTGTTAACACAGTGTTAGATAGTATGTCTACTAAAGGTGAATATGAAAAAAACATATTTGACAGAGAGATTGATCCAGATCGGCCAGAAGATATTGTAGAAAAGTTGTTCAATAAAAGTGATTATCGAAACAAACTTCAGTTTCAAATACTAGAAACCATTGAGGCTATCTTAAGTGACATCTGTGAGAAAACAATAGAAGAGAATAATCTCCCACTTGTTGCATCCACTGTTAAGTGTAATGTAAATGGGATTTATTTAGAAGCAAATTCTGAAGTAGATGCAAAGTGTATAAATAAGGCTATTCCAATGCTTTCAGTTCCTAAGTCATGTGTTGCTATAATTTCCAGCGATATGGTGAATATTGTTCTTCAAAATCTCACTTCTGCTGTCATTCTTGGCATACATGCAAAAGATTCTATTTCTCTGAGATTTCCTCTGATGTTTTCTGATCAATTTCCTGAAGCAGAGCATCAACGACCTCCTGTTATGGACTCAGTAAATGGAAGGAAAAGGGATAGATTTCCACTTAAAAGAAAGGGAAGATATGGACAGCTGAAATCAACTTATTCTGAGGATAACCAGATGACTGTACTTAAGAACAAAGACACCAAGAAATCTGTTCCTGACCCATGTGAGGAAAATGCTCACTTCATTACTAAAATGATTTTGAATAGATTAAAATCTTTTGCCATAGAAAGAATAGATTTGATATTTACTCTTGGTATTCAAGCAAGAGAAAAACCATATGTTGGTCCAGAATTTATAAATTGTAAACAAGATGACAGCATATTTCTTGAATCAAACCAAATACAATCAGATGTGAATATCTTGAAAATATCAACAGCTAAAACCATTCTCACTCCAGGGGTCTCAGGTGACACACTTGCTAATTACAGGAGAAATCATCGACCTAAAATCCATATATCTCAGGCCAGCCTTAAGGAATATGCTAATATAATCGCCAGTACCATTTTGGTGCTTATAAAAAATGATGTAGACCTAGAAATCCAAAAGATGTATTCATATTCCAACAAGAACTCATTTCAAGAAAATATCATTACAAGTGAAACAGTGAACAACATCTTAAAGAGTTTACATGATAAAATATCTCTAAAGAGAAGTAATGTTTACTCAAAGCAGAACCCTAGCAATTTTAGGCAACTAGGTGTACAAAATGAAATGTTGTCAAGTCAAAGAAAAATGCAAGACAACATTGAACTGTCTACTTTTTCAAAATACCCAGATCAAAACCAAGTTATATCAGAAGCTGAAAACCTAAGAAGGGTTTTGGAAGAAATATTTAAAAATGGAGAATCTAGATGGAAAAAATATACTGCTTTAAGTACAGTTAAGGAAATTTTAAAGAAGGTGTATCGAAAGGTAATAGAAAACATAGACCACTGTCCAAGATTGGACAAACTCCCCCACTTTACATCTGGTTCCAAAATTAAAATAGCAGCAGCTCACAAAAAAACCTTGCAGTCACATATAAGCAGTGTTGCAGATGACATAGTTGAAAGTGTTTTCAGAAAAATGTTCTCCATAGTTATATCAGCCTTTGGTGATAACAGTGAGATCAGGGGAGAATTGAAAGCATCTGGAAGTAATGAATTAGTGATGAATCCATCGTGCTTTAGGGTGTTGAAAAAAGCAGGAAAAAAGAGTGTTCTTTCTGAACATGTGATACCACAAGTTTATCCTCAAACAGGCATTAGAAGTGTCACTTCATTGGAAAACACTTTACTGCAATTTTCTCCACTGCGAGTGGGTGAAGAATTGGTCCAAAAGGTTCTTAAAAAGATTACAAATTTTGCTTTGATGATTCTAGAAGAGAGTTTGAACCCTAAAAGTCAGTCTGATAAAATGCAATCCATGAGGCCATACAGTTCTAAAACTAGTTCCAAGGGCAGTCCTAAGGCAAGTTTTAAAACAGATCTTGAAACAAAATCAAAAGTTACCTATTTGTCTAAATTTGGTACAAAACCACAGTTAGGGCCTAGTGGTGTGAAAGCCAAAAACAAGGCCAGTTTAGGTCCCGGAAAGAAGACTCTAAAAGGCAGCTGGTCCAAGACTGCCATTGAGCTGCCACACCTGCTATCAAAAGGGGATGCCAAAAACTCTTTACTGAAAACAAAACTCCCCATTGCAGAACTAAAAATGTATGCCAAGGATATAGTAAGTAATATACTGGAAACAATTCTGAATGAATTTCAAAAAGTAAAGCAAAATAGGGCAATGATAAATGTAAACACTTTACCTTCTGAACAAATTGTGACAGCAAGTGAGATAGTTAATGCAGTTTTGCAAAGATTAATTGCTACAAAGAACAATTTTCCCAACCCAATAAAAGGCTCATACTTAGATGATTGCAAACTTTCACAAAGGAATTTTAGTAAAATCTCTCTTGCAAATCCGGAAACCTCTTTCTCTTTGGAAAATGTTTCTTCACAGCTAGAAAAAATATTTCCTAAAGAAAATATTTTTAAACAAATGTTTGATAAATGGCAAACAGAATCAAATGACATGAAAAATGAAAAACATAAGTTATTGATCATAACTGAGACTGTTTTGAATGAAATTTCAATGAAAGCAAAAGAATTAAAACAATCTGTTTCACTTTTAAATTTGTCACCTTTTGAAGCTCATAAAAACAAATACCGTAACTTTGAAAGAACTGCTTCTAGAACTGAGGGGTTGCAAGCACAAATTAATATATTTGGCCAAGAAATTGTTGAAAAGCTATTTGAAAAATTAGAGCTCTGCTTCTTGACTCAGATGTTGATAACAGATAGTAAAGAAACACTAGTAAGCAAGAAAGAAACTACTGCTAGAAGTAAATGTGGTTCCTTAAGAACAAAGAACCTCCGTAATGTTCCAACTTATAAGACAAAGTTGAAAGATAAAAAATCTGGGGGCTGTAGCCACCAAATTGCTCAAGAGATCATGGAAGGGGTTCTGAATACCTTAGAGTCATTTGCAGACCTACAGTTTAAACATGTCTCTACATATGCTTTTTCTGAAATTGTGAAAATACCTATTGAAAATTTCATTGCTGTGCAACAGAAATCATTAATGGAAACAATATCACCCAAGTTAAAACCACTGAGTAAGTTTCCTGATGAATCTGAATCAATTAGTATGGTTTTTCAGGAAAACCTACAGAATACTCTTCAACATCTTCACTCATTCTACTCAGAACTGTTTACTTATACTGCTAATACTGTCAATGACATGCTTGGTATAATTAAGATCACTCTAGACAAGGAAAAATGTCAAGTGGAACCATCTTCAATTAATGTATTTAAAGAAAACATTGTAGCAAGTCAGGTCATCAGCACACTCATGGACCAGTGTACTCATTTCTATGAGTCGATGATCAAAAGTCATCTAAATGAAAACCTACTCCGAGGAGCTGAAAATGCCTACACTATTAATTGGGCAGAATTTGCAACCAGGATGGGAATGTGTACTTCAAAGTCAAACAGAGTTAGCTGTGGTGATGATCCTCCACAGAACCCTGGTTTGATATTTTATTCACAGGAAAATATGAAAATAAATGACAAAGCTTCCCCAAATCCACTTTTGTATGTCAGATACTCTGAAGGAGCTATAAATCAAACCACGGAGCCAATGGAAGGGCTCAAATTAGAACTTAAACCATCATATTCTAGAACTGAAGCTCAAAGCCTCAGTCATTTTGATCAAGCCATAAAAGGAAGTAGCTCTCTCCCAGAAGGTAATGTCTTACAAAGTCTATCTCAGAAATCCAATGACTCTACGCAAGCAGCATTTGAGCACCTCATGTCCTTCAGAAAAACAGATGGTGAAAATCAAAGAGTACTTCACTATGAGCCTCTCAAACCAGTTGTTAAGCCAAGCGCAATACAGACAACTGCTTCTCCACTCAAAATATGTTTAGCTGCAGAAAATATTGTCAATACCATGCTGTTGAATTATGGCCTTCCATATCAAACCATGCACACTAATGAAAGTATAGAAACAATTAAACCACTTTTTGTATCAAAGGAGAAGCCTTTGTCTGTAACATCTGAAGAACAAAAGGATGAGAAAAGCTTGTTTAAAAAATGGGGGAAACGAACCAGCTATAAAACCAAAGAAAACATCAGCCTTGTAGCAAGTGGAGAAGATTTGACTTTACTGGAAAAATGGAAAAATAAGTACTGTAATTCAGAGAAAATAGCAACTCTCGAGGAGGCTGAAACTACTTCTTTTGCAGATCAGCAACTAGGACCTCATGAAATCCATCTGGTAGCAAGATATGTTACTACATCGGTGGTCATGCATTTCAAGAACTTTGAAACCAGAGGTGAGTAAAGGATAACTCATAAAGACTTGGCATCATTTTAGGGGAGGAAAGTCAATGATAATTTTAAGAGTTTTATTTTAAATATCCAAGAAACCATTCCCTGCTTCTCTGAAAATAGCCTTGGATTTGGGGTGCCTTTTTATCTACTTGTATGTTTTTTCAACTGGCTAGTATGCTAAAAAAGAAAAAAAAATACACATTTAGTCAATTTTTATTGGAAGGAGTGTTATTCAATTTTTTCTATCTACAGATGAGATTAAATGAGAATAAATTAAAGTAGGACGTTTTAGTTGGGCATGAGGTATGACTATGTAATGATGAGACTAGTTCTCTTGCTTGAGACATACAACTGCTCTAAAGGCAATTCCCAAGCAAGTTCCAAGAGGGTTTTTTTAAGTTCTTTTCAAAAGACTTATTAACATTATAGTCAGATTTCATGGATAGTTAATTGGCTATAAAGTAATGATTCAACTTCTTTTTAAGGTATATAGTCTTTGCAATCATTGATGATAGGATTTATAAGAACAATGGCATTAAAACTTCTTGTTCTGTTCTTGTTCCAGTGTTCTGACTTAAATTATTTTTAGATATAATACTCTAAACCCATGCTTACAAATATGATATTTTCACTCTATTTCTATGAATGCTCACATGTGTCTATTAGGTGCAGCCACATAAAATAGTCATTTTTGTAATGTCTAAAATTATCAAACATCAGCAGTTTCATTTGGTTCAATTTATTATATACTATATAGTTTCAAACTGGATAATTAGCTAAACAGCTGAAATTATTTTATATAATTTTATGAAGTCTCTAGCTATCACTGGAATCACTCTAGGACATTGCAATGCATTTATCTGCCCCAGGATTTGCATGTTCTTAAAGCAACATAGCTATCAAGGAAAAAAACAGAACTTAAGAGATTTGAATTCTACTGGGCTATTTTCTTTACTTCCCTACTGAAATAAAGGTTTCACATATGGTAAACAGAGATTTAAAGAAAATCCAGTTCCTTTCTTGACTAGATTTTTCTATTTCTTGAGTGAGGTACACCAAGGTGAAACTCATATAGAAAATGTTGCCAGTATTTTGAATAGTCAACATTTTCCCTTAATGCATGCTAAAAATAGCAATGTGTTCTGTTTTAAGGTCCTCCTGATGAAAAAGTATCTATTGCTTCCCCACTGTTAAAGAAAAAACATGAATCAAAACAGCTAAGAAGCATAAACAGTGATTCTTCACTTAATCAATTTTGTGAACATCTCACTGAATTGGTTATTTCATATATAATTTCAAGCATTTCTGATTGCACTGAAGATGGTGGAACAAAACAGAAATCACTGGAAAACCAAGATGAAACTTTTAGAAAGGTTATTTTAGTTCATTCCCAGGGGTTTAAGAGCCACTCAGTTTCTATCAGAAAACTTGCTTTAAGCATTTCTGAAAGAATTATTCGAATCCTTTTTAATAGTGATATTTTAGAACCAGACATTACACAAATGGTTTCTGTGAAGACAAAATATATTTACTGCCCAAGAGTAGCTGTGGCTGACTTCAACAATCTCTTTCAGAATCTCTTAATAGCAGTGACCCATGTTCTGTCCAAAGAAATGGGATTAAGTCATCAGCCTGACAGCAAAGGAAGAAAGAAATCACTTTCTATGCTTAAAAGCCATTGTATGCCCATCTGCAACAAAACCAAAACTATGAAAAGACAGACAGGCCACAGAGGTTGGAAAACAGCTCCTATTCACCAAATTAATCAGCTACTACAGAAAAATAAACTAAATTCTCTGGCATGTAAGTTAGGCACTCTGATTGATAGCCTAAAAACTCATGAATCCAAAGAAATAGTCAATAAAATTTTCAAAATTGTTTTCAATTTGTTTTTGCCAGATGAATGCCCAAATTGGGATATGGATTCTGGTAAAAAGGCAAAAAAAATATTTCTATCTTCAGGTAACTGGCAAATTCATAAAATACATAAAAATTACCGAGTGCTCTCCCCAAAATCAGTTTTTCTTCTGAATGTTGCCTGTGAAAAAATTATTAGAATACTTTTGGAAGAATGCACAACCAACATTTTCCTTATGAATGGTCCTCTTTCTGATAAAACAGCAGCAGATCAACTATTCAATATACTTCAAAATGTAGAGGATTATTGCAGGGGAACAATAGACTGTGGCTCATCATTTGAAGAATATGACATGTCAGGCCTTTTGGAAAATCAGGCAGGAATAGATTATGAATCTATGCTTAGTATTATTTCCCATAGCTTGGTAAAATCTTTAATGGAAAAACTGTTGAGTGGTATACAGAGGCCTCTCAGAAGTCCACCTTTTACAAACAAGCATTTAACATATAGGACAAGAGAGAGTCTTCTTAGTTCTCCAAAAGCAAGAAGGCCGGAATTAAAAGAATCAAGACAAGGTAAAGGCTCTGTAAGATCCATAAGTTATGACAACCAGCCTTGGACACATAAAAAGGAAGTGAATGCCACCGTCATTCTTAATATGCAGCATCTAGGAGGCATGAGCACAAGAGTTTACTCTGCCACATTTCTAGAGGAAATAATTGCAGGCATTTTTCTTAATCTTTCCACCTTATTACAGAAGGAAAATGCAAACATCACTGAAGCCCAGCTCAATGAGATGAATATATTAAATATCAAATCTGTGGTGAATGAGTTTAATAATGTTCAAGTCACTGTTTTACGAAATGTTGAAGAAAGAATATGTTTTCCACCAATCTATAAAGAAACTGTTAACAAGATTGTTGACTCCATTTATAATGATGTTTCTTGGGAATATGCATTGCAAGTTACCTGTGGCGATCATCTGGTACATGCTACCACCTCAATAGCAGAACAGATAACTAGTGGCATATTGAAAGAGAGTGTAGACTACCAACTCCCATTGTGCTTTGTAGGAAAGCTCATGCCTAATTCCTATTACCCTCTTAAAGCTGAAAATATACTGCAGAAACTTCGAAAGAACCTGAAAGAACTTAATTATCATGGTCAACATTCAACAGGCTATACTACCATGTTATCACATTCATTTTTAGAAGATGTCATCAAAAGGCTATTATCTCAGCTTATTCTTCCACCCAGCAGAGCTTCATCATTGGGAAAGAAATACTTAATGACTTCAGATTTTAAGGAGATATCCTCCTGTATAATAAATAAGGTTTTATTAGCCATTTCAAAACATAAAATCTGGCTCACTAAATATGATTATCAATATTTAGATACAGAAAAAAACCTTCAAAATATGGTGGAGTGTATTTATAATAATATTTTGCAGATGTCTGACTCTCTTACGTCAATACAGAAAGGTATATTAAGCCAAAGCCCGATTATAGTTGACCAAATGGCCAGTCTCATTATTCAAGAGATTATTGAAAGTCATCTTCAATCCTTTTTGTGTAGAGAGCGCTTACCTCATTCAGCAACTCCACTGGATGAAATATCAAATATGATTAAAGAGGTTCTCAGTAAAGTCACAGAGTCACACAGACCCCAGAAGCCATCACTAGGTATGGACATTTTTCCTAATGCATTTGTAGAAGAAGTTGTTGCCAGACTATTATTAAGGGTCTTTAATCCAAAATGTAATACTGAGTGTGAACTAGATAAGATGACACAAAATATAGTAAACTCAATAAATAATCATTTTAACAAAGCTAAAATCAGCATTCTTCATGATGACCAAGAGTCGTCTTTCCCCACTATAGACACTGTGGATGAACTTGTCAATTCAGTTTATGAAAGTGTTCTGAAACAGCATGGGCTGAACCCTCAGATTGATAATAAAGAACTCAAAGACAGTGATACTTTTGCAAAACATATTACCAATTTAATTGTAGCTGCTATTTCTGATTATCTTTCTCATCCATTGTTTTCTGGGGGTTTGTCAGCTTCTTATGCTACTTTAACAGCAGAGAACATCATTCAGAACATCTTCAGTAGCATCAGTGAATCTACCAAGTCAAGTCAGCATTTGTCTCCATATAATACCTTGCCACCATACACAATTTTAGAAGACATAATCAGAGTATTATTAACTGAAATCCTTCCTTCTGCATTTAACATGGTTCCAAATAACAAAACTCCAAAAGATAGATCAGAAATTAATTGCTGTGAAATGTCTTCAGAGCTAATCAGTGATGTTAGAATGAGAATTTCCCAACATGAAATCCAATTTTCAAAAGATGAAGAAGGAATCAAATCTGTTTATTCAGAGGATGATGCTCAACATCTCGTTGATTCTGTATTCAGAAATATCTTGCAAAATTCAGGGTCTAAAGAAGCAGTTGAACACGATATCACAAGCAGTAACATTGTTCTTATTGATAGAATAGCAGGTTTTATCACTAAAAATATCTGTCAACAACATCTTCATCCATCCATGTATGGAAGGTCATTACTTCCTCAATCATATACATACTTTGATGATTCAAAAAGGCAACATTATTTTACCAGTGTTTACTCCTCATCCTTTTTGGAAGATGTGATCTCTTGGGTTCTAAGTAAAATATTCCACCAAGTGTTAAGTATTGTGCAAGGAAAATCAGTAAGAGATTTGGAAAAAGAACTATTGGAAACAGCTGAAAACCTCATATATTCAATAACAGAAGAATTCTCAAAAGCTCAAGTTAGCATCCTAGAAAATGATAAGGAACAATTGAGTTTGCCACCAGTAGATACAGATATAGTGATCAAAATTGCTGACATGGCATATAACAAAGTATTACAAGAATATGAACCAGAACCTGATAAGGAATTTCTCAGTGACACAAAGACATTGGCTGAGAGAGTAACTAAAATTATCCTGGCTGAAGTTTTCAATTTCCAAATTCATCCAGATTTCATAGCAAAGCTACCTTTTAGATCACATTCAAAACTCAACACTGATGTTTTGATAAAGAGAGTTCATTATGCTATTTGTAAATCAAGAGTCCAAAGACAGACATATACCACCATATTGTCATATACACATTTGGAAAAAATAATCACTCGAGTTTTATGCCAGATAAGTTCATTAAACTACAGTGTACAAGAGTCAGACCTTTTGCAGTCAGACTTTAGTGACACAGTTGTGAGACAGACTAATGAAATCATGTCAATAATTTCTAAACATGCAATATGCATTATTAA
Organism: Macroglossus sobrinus; assembly: GCA_004027375.1. Lineage (NCBI taxonomy): Eukaryota > Metazoa > Chordata > Mammalia > Chiroptera > Pteropodidae > Macroglossus > Macroglossus sobrinus. Next base: position 52,002 of record PVKZ01004552.1, on the reverse strand, counting down.
ACAAGGAAATGAAAATCAAAATGTGATTTCAGAAAAAGATATTCATGCTATCATCAATGCCATTTATACTGATATTTTTTATTCAAATCTATACCAGTCTCTCATAAAAGATAAAAAAAGCATAAGTAATATACCTGTTACAAAAATAGCAAGTTATATAATAAAAGAAATATTTAACCATCATTTTGAGTCATTTTTATCTGGAGGTAAAACTCTTCCTTCAAATACTTATCAAAAAAAAACAATAGATCCTAAAAAAAGAGAATTGTCTTTCATTATGAATTCAGCTGTCTTTTGGGAAGAAGTAATTTCTGAGCTTTTATGCAAAATCCTTTATATATTCTCACATATTGTTGTGGCTGGCAAAAACTCATGTAAAGCAAAAGTCAGCATTACTGACATTGTTACAACATTAGTAAAATCAATTGTGCTGGAGTTCACCACATCACAAATTTTAGTTGCTGACCATTTAGATGAAAACCTATATTTTTCAGAAGGATATAAAGAAATGATTAAAAAAATGGTCAACCTAATTTATGAAAATATATTAGATGAGTATAAATCTCTGATTCATATTTATAGAGCTATACAAAGTGATGCTGTCACTTTTGGGAAAAAAATATATTATTTGCTGTTAGAAGAAATTTATGATTATCAGGTGGAGTCATTACTTTTGGGAGAATTAGCAACTCCTTTCTATTCCTCTCTCCAAGATGAAAACATCATCAGAAATGTGCTCAACACCATCAACAATGATAGCCATGTCTTGCCATCATGCATTACCCTACTACCTCATTCCCTTTTAGAAGATATGATTTACAAGCTTCTAGGATATATATTTCCTTCATCTGAAACTAAAAATGAACTAAACAAGAAAGAGGTGCCACCGGACTATGAGTTTGTGAATGCAGCTTCAAAACTGACTAATGAGATTATAATAGAAATTTCTGAACATGAGATTAGACTTGCTACAACAGAGGAACATGTGGAAAGTATGCAATTAGGGGCAATTGAGAACCTTGTAGACTCCATATGTAACAATATTATGAAAAAACTTAAATTTGAAGATGAAGCGCAAAAAGATACATGCAAAAAGGGAGGCTCATTCCTTGATAGAATAGCTGGTTTCATTATGAAGGAAATTGTGGACCACCATCTGCAACCATTTTTACATGATGAAGAGTCATCTTGCAGTGACTTACCCCCAAACAACTATGTAACTGAACTCTTGAATCCTAATAAAGAAAAAATACAATCCTTGCCACAAGCTTCTGTGTATTCTGCTACATTTTTGGAAGATATTATAATTGATCTTGTTCACAAATTTTATATTCTCCCAAGTATTGCTGAAGATCCTAAGGACAAAGAGATATCAGAAAGAGACCTTGTGGGCATGGCTACAAAATTTGCAAGTGCCCTGATAGGGGAATTTAGAAAAAAAGAAATTAAAGTTCTAGCAAATGTTGAAGAAATGTTTTCATTTCCACTGATAGATAAAGATACAGTCAATACAATATCTGAATCTGTGTATGATGAGCTCATAGCAATGTATGGATCTAACAACACTGAAGAGAAAGATGGCATTGTTATAGAAATGATTGCTGCTTTAGCCAAGAAAGCAATTTCTGCTTTCAGTATTCAACCACTTTTTTCAGCAGACTGGTCTTCCACCTTCTTTACATTTCTAGATGTGGATAACATCATCCAAAGAGTTCAGCACCTACCCTACAAAACCTTTACAAAGATAAACAGAAGCTTGATGGAGAACCCAGTTTTTTCACTAGAAAAATTATCTACACTTACTCCTGTAACCTCAGGCCTGAAAGACAAAATGGACACTTTGGAAATAGATAGGGGACTACTTAATGGAAAAGAGAATTTCAAAAAGGAGTATACATCAATGAAAACAGGTGGCATCTACAAGCCCGTATGTTCCACTATAATAACTAACACCATGAAAAGCAAAGTAACTACTCTAGAATCAGGGCTAGTTAGAGATGTGGGAAATAAAAAAAAAAGAAAGAAAAATGGAAAAGAAAGTTCAGTTGGAAAAGATAATGAGAAGACTTCAAAAGTTACTTTTCTAACAACCAGTGTAGAAAGTAAAGATACTCAGGGGCAAGATTTGAGTACAGCACTTACAAACAATAAAATCAAGAAGAACAACAGCTTGGCTAGAAAATATGAGAAAGGGCAAGGTGATGAGGTATACCAATGTCTTTCACCAGCTACTGATAATACAATAAATAAGAAGGTTATCCTGGAATCAGTTTTGAAAACAGATGATAAAAAGAAGAGTGACAAAAAAAGAGAAAATTTATTAGAAAAAGAGGACAGACCTTTTGAATTACTATTTCTGAAATCCAAGGTGAGAAATAGAGAGATTCAAGAGAAGAGAGATTCTCTAGCTTACCAAGTTATAGACAAACATATCTTACATCCTAAACATGTCCAAAATGTTACTGAGAGCATTTACAGGAATGTTTTAGAAATATCTTATTTCCGAGGACCAGTAGATGATTCGAAATCCCCAATTCCCCTAGGTGATAAAACAGCACATGTAACTCAAGCACATGGCAAGAATTTTGCCCAGCCTGCTTCTATGAATTTAGCTAAACAAAATATTTCTACCGAAGAGAATGAGAAAAGTAAAGAGATTAAAAGTAAGCCTAGTAAACCAGACAATCCTCAGAACTCACCAGAAAATAGCCCTAGGGTTTTTCCTGCTAACTTTTTAGAAGATGTTATCTCTGAAATAGTCAAAAAATTAATTTTTCCTTCCTCACCAGTCACAGATGATGCCTGTCAAAATGTAACCAATAATATAAATGAAGCTGAACTCTATGACACAGCTATGAAATTGAGTGATTCCCTGATAAAGGAGTTTTCAGATGCTCAAATTAAAGTATTAAACTCAGATCAGGGAAGTCAGTTCCTCTCATCTGTAAATAGAGTTTCATCAGTTCATAAAGTACTCAGACAAAAAGAACTATCTGTGGATAAAGCACCTCTCAAGAAAAAAGTAATCATGAATAAAATAACCCCCATACATAAAATGGCACCTGCAATTAAAACACCTATTTTAAATGAGGTACCTTTTGTGACTAAAATACCATCAATCGACAAAATGTTGGTCAATAAGATTGTTCATTCTTCTATATGTAGTATTTTGCAGGAATATAGATCTCAGGACTCCATTTGTAAGGATATAAATAATAATGGTGAAAATTTAGCAAGAAGGCTAGCTAATGCAGTAATAGATGAGATTTTTCAGCATCAGCTAAACTTGCTTTTTGATGATGAGGTTCCAGCTTCAGTATGTTTGCCTCTAGAATCTAAGGAGGTTATGAAAAATGTCCATAAGGTGGCCCAAACAGCCTGCAAACAATGTCAAACATCTTCACCATATATCATAATGTTGCCTTATGAATTTTTAGAAAGTATAATTTCTTCTCTTCTATCAAAAATTTTCTCAGGAGTAGCCAGTGCTAAAGCAGAAACATCTGAGGATAATTTATACTCAGAACTGGATTTCCTTCAAATGAAGTTAGTAAGTACAATTGTGACAGAGATATCCAAAAATGAAGATATGATTATACAGTATGTAGAATCCTCACATCCTAATGATAATGAAATTATTCAACTAGTAGTTCAGACTATTTATAATAATCTTTTGCCACAATTTGGATCTCAAGAGTGCATACAAAATTGTGTCAAGAATGGTTGCAAAATCCTTTCGGAAACCATAGCTAATTTAGTTGTGCAGGAAGTGGCTGGCAATCAGTTACAGAACTATTTCTCTGGAGAGCTAACTCCAGAGCAGTGTGCAGAAGTTGACAGTATTGTTGAAAATATCCTTAAAGATGTTATCCAAGTCAATGAAGTTTCCCAGCCTCAACCATCACAAGCTTTCAAACTGCCCTTTAACATAATAGAAGAAATTGCTGTAAATTTTCTGTCAAAACTTTTATCTATGTTTCCAGAAATTGATATGGAACAAAATAGTTCTCTAAATACCGAAATGCAAAAAATAACCTCAAAAATCTTAAGTTCATTCCAAGAATATATCTGTAAAAGTCAGATTACAGTAGTACCGAAGGCCAAAGAATCACCCACAGTATCATTAGCAGACAGTGCAACTATTGAAAAAGTAGTTACTTCTGTTTACAACAGTGTTTTAAAGCATTCTGGCTCCCATATTTCAGTGTACAAAGACTTAATGAGTAAGAGCAATGTTCTCTCTGATATAATAGGATTTTTAATGGTGAAAGAAATTTCCAATTCAGAATTTCATCCTCAAATAGAAGAAGATGCATCAAGTTCAGAGTTAGTTCTGGAAGCTGTCAAAATTATGGAAAAAGTAGTTAAGATTATGGATGATCTTAAGTTGAAAAAAAAGCCTTCATCTGAAAAAGAGGCTATGTTAGATGCTAGGTTTTTAGAGGAAATACTGGCCTTGTTTTGGGCAAAACTGGTAAAGTTGTCAAGTACCTCAAGTGAAGATGCTAAAAACTTATCAAAACCTGAGTTAAATAAAATTGCATCTCAATTGACAAAATCCATGGTAGCTGAAATTTCCAGAAATAACACTGTTATAGATGCTAATCCTAACACTGTTATAACTGCTAACCCTGAAGAAAAAATTTTAAATCCAGAAAGTATAGAAATTATTTCTCAGATGGTAGATTCTGTTTATAATCATGTATTAAAACAATCTGGAACTCATGAAGAACTTTACTGTGACATGCAAAATACAAAAAACATATTTCCTAAAGAGGTGGCTTCTTTAATTATCAATAAAGTATCAAATTGTCCAATAGAAAAAATTAGTCCAAAAGATTCACATGCTGATCTCTTTGGCGATCTGGATGTTGGTCAAATTGTTGAAAAGACACAAGAGCATGCTGTTAAAATTGAGCCTGGGCCAGAGCAAAAAGAATTAGATCAAGATTTAAGTGAAGAGAAACTTTCAATTAAAATAATTCCTCACTGTGGGAAACAACCAATCCTCATTGATCCAGACATTGTTGCAGAACACTTAGGAGTCATTTCTATAAAAACACAATCTCTTGAGAAAATGCAGACAGAGTGTTTAGCTAGAACTGGACATAGCATCGAAGAACTGAGAAGGTTGTCAATAAGTGGAAAGAGTTACTCAACAGACTCACCTGATTCAGGAAAGAAAAAGAAAGAAAGACGCATCTCATTGGATAAGGCTGGACGACTGAACGTAAAGCCACTAGAGGTAAGTGCAAAAGACAGTGATGAGAAAAAATGAATAGTTGTTGAGACCTGGTTGTCCTTATATGATTTTCTTCCTCAGGTAAGTCTGCAGGAATGCATTTGTAAAACATGGTCAATTTTCTCCTGCCCAGCCTAGTAGAATTGGACACTCTGATTCATTGAATACAGTTCTCTGTTTTCCTAAGACTTACTCAATCAGCAGCAGTGTGGCTCAGTGTAAAGGTGACAGGCTAGTTTCCATTAGCCAGTCAGTCTGAACTGTCATTTCTTATATAATAGAGACACCTTAACAGCAAACAGGATTGATTGGAATTGTAGTCTTCAATTGGCAACTGAGAAGAAATACAATTTTTACAATCTCCACAGTTCTTTTTTATGGATGCATACATTATCATAGTATTATATGAGTCCAAAAGAGTCAGTTAGAATCTCAGCTAAACCAAGCTCTATTAGAGGCTGAAATCCTCAAACTTAAGGTTCTACAGTAGCACTGTTTTTATTTAGCAACTTTCATCAACAGATAACAGACTGCAAGCTCTTTAGAGTTTATTAGTTTTTTATTTCACTTTCATTACACAACACTTTCCCAGTTACCCATACTTTTACATTCTCAGGACATACCCAGTTTCTTTCCTATTCTACCCTTGTCCTAAACTTGGTTGTCTTCATGCTGCTATTTTTATGAACTAGTTTCTGTGCAGTAATCTTATATTTGGACTCTAAATGTACTTAAATGGGGACTCGAAACACCAAAAAAACTGTCATTGGTATAATTCAATTATTGAAAAAGTAGTTCTGATTACTGATCTAAGGACATGAAGGCATAGGGATGGTCTTGCCAGGAGATGGAGTGACACTGATTCAGCCCCATGTTCTTATTTAATACCAAATTCTCTTGGTATAAATAAGCCTCTTGCACGAATGGTATGAACTCATACTAGGGATGTAGCCTGTGGCTTACAAACTAAGAAAAGTTCTATAGAACCAAACTAAGAAAAGTTCTATACTACCTAGAGTATAAGGCTAGGAACATGTTTTCCTTATTATTATTTTCTAACCCATTGAACTAAATCTCTGAGTTGGTGAATACATTGAGGGGTACATTTTGTTGTTTCAAATACTGAGACTGTCATATATAGTGATGAAATTTCCTTAGTTTCTTGGACCAGATGTAGGTCCTTTCCAGTTCTAAAATATCCTTTTCTCTCTGGGTTCTCAAAATTACATAAGTATTTACTTGGCAGTCTTCATTTATATATAAGTAATTCCTTGGGATAAGACCTATGTATGTAAGTTGTAGAGCATTACCCCCAAGTCATTACCTCTTAAATCATCTGCAGAAATATCTATCAGTTCTTCTTAGTTACCTGTTTTCTTTTCTCTTACCTTTTATCAGTACTTTGACTATCTCTCTATAGCCCAGATGAAGTTGGAAGAGAAGAGTAATTCTATATCTATATCTGCAGATCTTAAGGGGAGTAAATGCTGTCTTAAGAAAAGTAAACAGACACAGATATCTCAGCTAAGACAGATGCTTTGAGGATATCTGGTGCCATCCATCCCCAGCATTGGGATGGGGGTTGCATAAAGAACAGTCAATTAGTTTAGAGAACCCAGACAACTCCCTGGCTATTCCTCAGTCAGAAATCTACAACCAGAGCTTCATTTGGTATTTCAAGATACCAGAACTTCCCAAAACACCAGACCAATGCCTATTAAATGCTCATACACTGACATATTCCAAAGCCATTTACAATGACTTTTGAATTTTTTAACCACTGTTTCCTTCCACCAGCACAGATAATCAAAATCACACTGTTTCCATTTCCTAAAGAAGTTCTTCCATTTTGTTTTGCATAAAAGATATTACTTTAAAGCAGCATTTATCTGAAAATCTGGTTTGCATTGTTACAAAGAGATCTAAGATTGATAATTCAAATTAATTTAAAGGTTTTTTGGCATCATAGAAGTCTACAAAAATGAGGAAAGTTATTTATGTAATTATGTCTTTTCCTTGATCTATTTTTAACATTGCAAAATATAAATGACATTTGACTAGAGAGGTGAGGAGGAATGAAGATTTACTCTTTGAAACTCCTTTTTAGAAAATATGTTCAAAGGGTTAGGGCATAGAGGGGTAAGCAGTGAACATTCAAAGTTCTACACAATTTTTGGCTAATATTCATCATTTTTTTAAATCCAGGTCAGCAATACCTTCTTTTTCATAAAAATATCTGTATTTAGATTGCTCTATAACTAGTTCTCTACTAAGAAGTTTAGAAAAACATGTTATCACATCTAAATCTGTTACTAAACTTTCAAGATAAATGATGAAAACACAATGTAAGTAAAGGATTTGTACATTTGTACATTTTGCATATCTTGGCAAGTAAAAAGTTAAATTTGAAGCAAAAGAAAGAACCTTAGTTAGGTTCTCTTCTTTGGACAAGAATGATATTAGTCTTGAATGCAAAAAATTATAGAAATGAGCAAATATTACTTATGATTTTTATTTCTTTTAAATATATCATTAATATATAAGTAAATGTCATTTGAAAGATAATTATACTAAGCTGAAACTAGAAACCATATGAAAATTGCATTACTACAATAGAACCGCAGGAAAAATAAGTGAGGCAATTGTTTTTGACATTTATTGTCTCTTCAATTCCAGACTGCTAGTAGAAATTCATTTCAAAATTTAATAAAGCCTGACATCAGCAAAGTGGAGCTTTTAAAAGATGTCCAAAGCAAAAAAGATCTTATCATTCGGTTGGTAACTCATGACATTGATCAAGAAATTTTAGAAAATGAAGAGAGCTTAACTTCTGATGAAGATGAAGTTGTTTTACAAGAAGTTGTAAAAGAAGAATTTCTAGAAGACCCATTTGAAGATCAAGTAAAAGAAGATGTGAGGTCCATTGAAAACACAGTGGCTTTTCCCAAGCCACAGAAAAGTAAGAACAGTCTGAAAAATTTTTTGTCACTAGGAAAATGTTATAATCCCAGATACAGTGTAATTACAACAAATACTGAAGCATCACCAACTCAATGGACAGAATCTAAAGAGACACAAATGAGAAGAATTGTTCCTAAGGCTAATGTGACTACTTCAAAATCCTTGAATGACACAGACTCTTCCTTTTGGGAAAGGAAAACACAACTAAGTGTAAGTGAGAAATGTGACTATCAATGAGTTTCTACAGAAAAGGTAGAGTTTTACAAACTTAGTCCGAGTAATGTACATTGGGGAGGAATAAAGGATATAAACTAGATCCAGGCAGTCTCTTCCAATTCGGATGATATTTACAACAAAGGAAATGATTAACAGATGAAGCCAGGAGACTCAACTGAAGAAAAACAGATCATAGAAAGATTTCTAGGTTAGTTAGAAGAACAAGTAGAACAGAAAATGGAAACCAGTTAGAAGAAATACATGTTCATTATTTTAAATGATAGATTTCATCCTGTTTTTCTATATTCTGACCTGTAAATATTTATTGGAAGTTTTGTGTGCAGAAACTCTATGCCAGTGAGCAAGGCCAGAAGATAGTCTGGAGGAAAATAAAATGATTCACACAAATTCAGCCTATCTGGGTTTGAATTCTATCTTTGCCCTTTAGTAGCTATATGACTTTTGGACAAGTTCTTAACCACCATTTTTTTCTTAAGAATTACTTACCCAACTTATATAAGCATAGTAAACTAGTCACAATATATTGAATATTTCTCCTGCAATTAGCTCATAAACTTTTACACATAGATCCTGTCCCTGGTTCAGATCTTTCCAGTGATCTCTGGGCCTCATTGACATCTTGGGTTTGCCCTACCAAAAAAAAAATTGTACCATATCATGTGTTTGGAAGATACATATGATTTAGGATTTCTTTGTGAGACAATTTCCTGGATTATTCATTTGCAGTGATTTCCAGGTTAACTCAGAAGTGGCAATGAACCAGAGAAAAGAGAGATACAACTCTGACCAGTTTAGGAACTAACCAGGGTCAATGGTCTTAACTCAAACTCTGATCTATTTATTGGGATCTACTTATTGGGAAGTCATGTGAGATTTCATAACCAAATATGGTGTGCCTGTTCAGAAATGCTGGCTACATAGATAACTAAGGAAATGTGATAGTATATTTGATTTGATTTATTGCCAACTCTCTTTGTATAATACTTGACTTGGACTTTTCCAGAGAGAAGAAATTAAATTTAGTACTGAATCAACACATAACTTCATACATAGAATTATGAGTGCATCATCATACAATGAAGAGGATCTGCCTTCATTTTCTAGGTACTGTCAGTTAAAGTAATATGAGTTAGTAAAGAAAACATAAATCTGAAACGAAAATTATTTTGATGGAAAGGATGGGCCCCTTAAGTAAACCTCTGAGGAAGCCAGTGTTTAGCCCTTCAACCTCCCCTCCTTCCCCTAGCTCCTGTCTGTGGTTACAATCTGGGCCCCCCCTTCCAATCTTCTCTCCCATTCCTATGTATCTGGTCTCTACTTCCTTTTCTCCATTCTTGGACCTGCTTTTTAGTATAGTGATCTAGTTAGTATAGTTAGATTAAGTCTTTAAGTGTTAGGTTCTTGAACCTGGGAGGCAGGCCCAGGGTCAACAACAGTCCCTACACTAATGACCCACATAAAGGGGTTTCAATTAGTTCCTTTATGTATCCTAAGTGCTCAACAGTGTGGCACTGTCAGAGGAATCCCAAGAATGGAGGTGGTGATGAAAGTTGGAAGATTCAGGGAAAAATTCTCAAAAGCAGTGGAGTTTGTATTGAGCCTTAAATGATAGATAAGATTTAGATAAGACCATTCAAGTTGGGAAGATTGTAAGAAAAAGGCTGGACTATATAATATTTGTAGGGGACATGGAGAAACAAAGTACACTGTAGAGTTGTAGTCTTATTAATACTTTTTCTAGAATAGCCAAAACATGTTTTAGATTGTTCTTATGTTTATAATAACATTCGTAAACTGGGAAGGGTAGCACTTTGTATTAAGGGAGAAATAGGATGTAAGAAGAAAAATCTACCTGGTTGTAAATATGTTCTATTCCACCTGGCACTATGAAATTGAAGTTTCTTTTTGACCTGATGCCAGTTTAGGACATCTAATTTTGGCCAACCATTGACCCTATCTCCCCTCATGATTATTTTAACATATATCATTAGTAATGCAGGAAATTCTCAATTATTTGTATCATTAGATAAGGGGACACATTAAATAAAAGTCAATGTGGCAATTACTTTCATTTAATTTGAAAACTCAAGCATACCATTATTCTAGGTTTGCTTCTATATGAATAATGACTTTGACAGATTGTTCTTTTACTTAACTAGCATTCCTTCATATATCAAATACATAGAAAATAAAATCTTTTGTCTTTTTTTAGTGATGATGATGATCGTCCCTCAGATCCAAGTGCCAAAATAACAGAAGGTTAGATTGATTTTTTTATTTAAATTAGATAGTATTTAAAAGGAGACTTTGTTTGTTATATTTTCCTGTTGTCAAACTGAAGTCTAGTAACCCATCTGACACTATACTTAGTTATTACAGTATGATTGACTTTATTTATCTACTTTGGGATCAATTAACTAATTAATGTGGACCAAGTATTTTGCTTTTCTCTAAATCACTAATAAGATTTCATTAATAATTCTGGTGTAAAGTATGTGGTGTGATATTGTGAGTTTATAATTACCTTTCTTCTATACAAAATATCCAGGAAATAAAGGTTTATTACATCTACATGTGGATTAGAGCCCTGCTACTAGAATGTAATTACCTCTTTAAGAGTGTGTGTTTGCTTTCTATATATAACTAATTTAGCCCAAATAAAATACATAAAAAAGCTTGTAAAGCTAAAAATTAAACCCAAATTTATTTGCTTACATTAAAATATAGCTAGGGTGGACCCCACTTTATTCTTTGTCTCTGTTATAACTCATTAAAATATTTATGAGTCCTCTATTCTTTTAAACCTCAAAGGATCAGTGTGTTTCTAACAATAACAGAATTGACCTAGAGACAGAAGTGTTGTGTTTACTGTAAGGTTGTCCTTGAAACTCAAACTACAATTTGAGTTCACCTTGATTATTTCAAGCCTGCAAACTACTCAATCAAAAAGTTACTCAAAAAGCCTCTACTAACCACTTGGGAGTGGAAATAATAAAAGATGAACCATAGACTAGTGGTAAATTTGCCAGAATTCCATGAACAGGTCATAGTCAGAAGATGACATATGACAGGTGTGCTTCCTGCAGTAGGGAATCATCACAGGTTGTTAGGGCCAGAAAATAAGCCATCTAGTATGAACTCCTCATTTTGGAGAGATACTGAGGTTCCGGGTAGGGAAGTGACTTGTCCAAGGTCATACAGTGAATCAAAATATAGATTCTAAGTCTCCTAAACCTGAACCCAGTGTCACTTTTTTCTTCAACTTCATAGCACTGAGTTATGCTTTCTTCCTATATCCTTTAGTAATATTTCATTTGTCCATTAATTCATTCACTCAACATTTACTGAGCACTTTCTTTGTACTGGAGATATAGTTGTGAATAAGAGAGACAAAGTCTTTCATTCTAACTTGAAAATAAGAGGAGACATAAACACAGTAGTTCTACATAGGAATAAGTACTTCCCATCTAACCTAGAATAAAAACCATAATCTTTACAATGGCTTACAAGGTCCTTTGAGATCTGGATACTATTCTTTCTCCCCATGATTTCTCTGACTACCTCTCCTTAATCACTTCACTCCAGCAACACTGACCCTCAAACATGCCAGGCATTCTCCTTTCTCAGGATCTTGCTGAGGTACCTAAGACTTTCTTCTCCTAGATAACTACATAGTTCAGTCCTCATCTTCTTCAGATCTTTGCTTGACTATCACCTTCTAAGTTAAGCCTTCCCTGTGCTTCCTCTTTAAAATGCAACTTTATTTCCACCCCAGCACTCCTTATCTTCCTTCTCGATTTATTTTCTCCCTAGCACTTACATCATCTGATAAATTATACATTTTTATTTGTTTATGGCTATCTCTCTCCCCTAGAATGTTAGTTTCATGAGGGCAGGGATTTTTGTTTGTTTCTTGTATCCCCACTTGCCTAGAAAAGAGGCACATAGTAGGTACTCAGTAAATATTTGTAGAATTCATGAATGGATCTGAAAAAAAGAAAGAAGAGCCAACGTGATAGAGAGTAGCTGGCTAGAGTAGTTTGGTCCAAAAAGTCCAGAAACACCAGACCTTAATTACAAAAAGGAAGCAGCCACAAGAAGACCTGGAAATAGGGGGTCCCAGGCACAGGGTACAGTAAATGCAAAGACCCAAGAATGGAATGAGCATTGGTATGTTAGAGGAAAAAAAAAAAAAAGGCCAGTTCCTGGAGCCCAGTGAAAAGGAAAGTGGTATGAGGTGAGATCGGAGAGATAGCTAGGGGCCAGATCATGTTAGGGCCTGTTGTAGGCCATGGATAGAAGTGTGGGTTACTTTTCCGGTATGAATCCTGTGGAGGATTTTTAAGCAGAGAAGTGACATAATTTATGAATTTTTAAAAATCCCTCTGGCTATTGATTAGAGAATGAGCTGGGTAGGTTAGGGTTAAAACAGAGAGACCAGTTTAGGAGGTTATTATAATAATCCAGCCAAGAAATTATAGTGGCTTGGACTAGGAGGATAACAGTGAAGGTGGTAAGAAGTGAACCAATTCAGAATATATTTGGAAGGTGAAGTCAGCAGAATTACTAATGGACTAGACGTTGGGAGTGAGGAAAATAGAAAAATCAAGGATGGAGGTTCCAGTCAAGATGGTTAAGTAGGCAAATGCTGTGCTTACCTCCTCTCATGACCACATCAAAATTACAACTAAACTACAGAACAACCATCATTGGGAGTCACCTGAAGTCTAGATGAACAGAAGTCATACAACTGAGGACATACAGAATAGGCTACCTTGAGACTGGTATAAGGGACAGAGACACAGAACAGGCTAGTCCCATAATCACCTGTGGTGGTTGAGAATTTGGATATCTCACCTGCAAAGGTCTCACTGGAGGACCGAGGGGACCCAACCCCATACCACACTCCCCAGCCCAGGGCTCCAGCACTGGGGAGAAAAGCTCCCATAACTTCTGTCTATGAAAACAAGTAGAGATTGTGACTAAGAGAGATGAAGGGTGGCTGAAGTTTCAGACATTTCTCTTAAGGGACCCAAGTGTGGATTTACTAATGGACTCACTTACTCTGAATCCCAGTGCTGGGGCAGCAGCTTGAAAAGCACCAGGAACATACAAGGAGGAACTGGCTTGTCTGGCTTCAGGTCGAGGGCTGGAAGGGCAGCTTTCTCCTAGACAGAAGTACTGAAAGAATTCAATTTCCCTTCCAGCATGCACATGCAGGCAGCCCCCATATCTGAGTCTCCATCAACCTAGCAAACACTGGTCACCCTACCTTTGTGATTCCCTGAGACCCTGTCCCACTCACCTTGCAGGCCAACCCAAGCTTGCTCCAGTGGCGTTTAGAAACAAATGACATGATTTGACTTTTGTAAAATCTTTCAAGGTCCACAAAACCCAAAGAAGCAGCATCTGGCCTCAGCATGTCCACTACCTCTTACTGAACAGCCTCAAGGCTGGCACTAGTGGCAGCTGCCTCGATTCACAGCATGGCTTCTCAAGGCACCTCTAAGGCCAGCACAGGCTGTAGCTATGTGCTGATTACTTGGTGACTCTTTCCAGGTGTGCCTGGGCAGGGCACAGGCTGTAGTTGAACTTGGCCTGTAGTGGGGCCCCTCCTAGGAGGCCCTGGAGCCAGCATGCCTGATGGCTGGCTTCAGATCAAGCCATAGCACCACCTGGGGCTGCATCTGAGGATGACACACCTAAGGGCAGGCTGTGCAGGCACCAGAGCCCTGCTAAAGTGACTTTTTCTCAATAGGGTCAGCCCCTCACCAGCAAGTCCCCACAACCAATCAGCCCAAGGGTTAATCCCTCCCATTGTCAAGCAAACAGCAACCAAGTCTTAACTACAACAGGAGGACATACACAACCCATACAAAGACATGCCTAGAGGACCCGGCTCATGTGACTAGGGAAGACTGTGCTACAGAGCCCCACAGAACACCCACTACATAAAGCCATTCCACCAAGACTGAGAGACATAGCAGCCCTACCTAATATACAGAAACAAACACAAGGAGGCAGTCAAAATAGGGAGACAAACATGCATCAGATGAAAGAAAAGAACAAAGATCCAGAAAAAGAACTAAACAAAATAGAGAGAAATAATCTACTAGATGCAGAGTTCAAAACACTAGTTATAAGGATGCTCAATGAACTCATGGTAATAGTAGATGAACTCAGTGATAACAAAGATATAGAAAACACTAAAATGGAGATAGAAAACATAAAAAAGAACCAGTCAAAAATGAAGAATACAATAACAGAAATGAAGAATACCTTAGGAGGAATTAATAGTATATTAGATAAAGCAGGAGATGGAATCAGTGATTTAGAAGATAAGGTAGCAGAAAACACTCAATCAGAACAGCAACAAGAAAAAAGAATCCAAAATAGTAAGGATAGTTTAAGGGGCCTCTGGGGAAACATCAAGCAAATCAACATTCACATCATAAGAGTACCTGAAAGAGAGAGAGCAAGGGATTGAAAATCTATTTGAAGAAATAATGACAGAAAATTTCTGTAACCTGGTGAAAGAAATAGACATACAACCCCAGAAATCTCACAGAATTTCAAACAAGGTAAACCCAAAGAAGCTGACACCATCATCATTAAAATGCCAATGGTAAAGACGTGGGGCAGGTGGGTGGAAGACCGGCCAGTGCTCCACAGCTGTCTGTAAAGTGCTCCACAGCTGACCCAAAGTCTGCAGGCCCCCTTTGCACCAAGACCCCACCATGGTACACACAGGCATCCTTGGGATGCATCTCCTCACGTCCAGCTTGGACATCTTTGGGGTTCTGAGAAAGATGAACAAACATTAGAATGGTCATGTTAGCTTCCATCTCCACAAAAATGCACCCTTGCCAAGCACTGCATATCTGCATTTAAAAAAAAACACCTTGGAAGATGGGGGGAAATGGCATAGATGATAGAGGCTTTGTTTATCTCTCTTGCAACTACATCAAAGTTGTGACAGAAACACAGAGAAAACAGTAAGCAAAGTCGCCTGGGATCTAGATAGAAGCACTACAGCTAAGAAGAGAAATAATTAATCAGCCAGCAATGTTAGAAGTAGGAGAAGGCAAAGATGTGAGACTGCCCTGTCCTGAGCAGCTGAGTGGGACAGAGGCTATGGCAATGGCAGCCGGCAGCTGCAGATGCCTCTTAAAGTGGCCATGTCTGCAAGTGGACTTTTGCGATGATACACCTGCTCGCTGAGCACCAGCCCCAGGTCAGCTGCACGGGGAGCACCAGGGACTTGCAGGGGGACACTGAGATATTAGGGTGAGGGCCAGAGTCAAGGCTCTCTCCTAGGCAAAAGTGCTGGTGGTATACATTGTTCCTCTGTTGAACCCTCCCACCTCCCAGTGTGCAGACTCGGAGCCTCTATAGCTGAGAGGTCATCAAACTGGATAACAGAGGTTGCTCCACCCAGAGGATTCCCTGAAACTCCACCTCTCCCAGCTTACAGCCCCACCCAAGCTACATCCAGGTGTGTTCTCTGCAAGTCCCATGCTTCTTGTTAAGCAGTGCCAAGACACACACTGGTGGCAGCTGGCTTTAGTTTCTGATGTGGTTTCTTGAGGCAACTATAAGCACAGCATCTAGGAATGCTTACTGAATCTTAACAGGTAGCCCTGGAGGGACACAGGCTGAGGCTAACCTTGGCCAGCAGCTCAACCCCTCTCAGGACTGTGCCACTGGACCCCTACTATACAAAGACTGAGCGACTTAGGATCTTTGCTTAGTACAGAGAAATAGACACAGAAAGACAGCTAAAATGGGAAGACAAAGAAGCAGAAACTATATGAGAGAACAGAACAGAGATTGAGGAATAATAGAGTAAAGCAATCTAAAAGATTCAGAGTTCAAAACACTGGTTATAAAGATTCAAAATGAACTAGGAAATGTAGAGAACTTCAACAACGAGATAAAAATGGAAATAAAAATTATAAAAAGGAACCAATCTGAAATGAAGAACACATTATCTGAGATGTTAAGTATATTAAATAGAATAAATGGGAATAAAGAAAGTGAATAAAGAAAAGGATCAAATGACCTATCTAGAGAATGGGAAAGCCAAGGACACACAAGCAGAATGGCAAGAGATAAGATGCTAAGACCACAAAAATAATTTAAGGAGTATATGGGGCACTATTAAGAGTTCAAATATTCATCTGATTGGTGTAGCTGAAGAAAATCAAGATGTTGAACAGTTGTTTGAAGAAATAATGATAGAAAACTTCCCTAACCTGGTCAAGGAAATAGACATAAAACTCTAGAAAGCTCAGAGAATTCCAAAAATCAGGGATCCAAAAAGGCCCACACCAAGACATAATTAAAATGCCAAAGGTTAAATACAAAGAAAGAATATTAAAAACAGCAAGAAAAAAAACAGACAATTTCTTATAAAGAAACATCCATAAGAATGGCAGTTGATTTCTCAAAAGAAACTATGCAGGACAGAAGGGCTTGGCTCAAAATATTTGACAGGATGAAGACCCAGGATCTACAACCAATGATACTTTATCCAGAAAAGCTATCATTTTGAGTTGAAGAACAGATAAAAAGTTTCCTAGACAAAAATAAGCTAAAGGAATTTATCACCACCAAGCCAATATTACAGGAAATGTTGGAGGGACTTCTTTAAAAAGAAAAAAATACAAAAAGACTCACTTCAGATTAAAAGACACACACAGACTAAAAGGAAGGGGATGGAAAAAGATATTGCTTTGATGGACCTAGAAGGTATTTCAGTCAGACAGAGAAAGATAAACACTATATGATTTCACTTATATGCAGAATCTAAGGAATAAAAAGAACAAACTAATCAAAAACAGATTCACAAAAATAATGGACAATTTGATGATGGACAGAGGGGAGGGGCCTTTAGGGGGCTGAGAGAATGAAGTGAAAGGTTAAAGAAGTACAAATTAGTAGCTGAGGTAGGGTCACAGAGATGTGGAGCAAGGCAAAGGGAAAGCAATTAGCATTAATACGTTGGCTAGGTGGAGGATCAAGGGAGGGAAGGAGCAATTGGGGAGATCATTTTATGAACTATATAGATGTCTAACCAATGTATTGTATACTTGAAACTAAAATAAATAATTTTTAAAAAAGACTGTCAGCTGATTTCTCAACAGAAGCTTTGCAGGATAGAAGGGATTGGCAGTAAATACTCAAAGTCATAAAAAAGTAAGGACCTACAACCAAGATGACTCTATCCAGCAAAGTTTTCTTTCAGAATCAAAGAACAGATAAAGAGTTTCCCAGGAAAGAAAAAGCCAAAGAAGTTCATCACCACAAAGTCAGTATTACAGGAAAATTTGGAGGGACTTTTTGAAAGAAGAAGAGGAAAGAGAAGGAGAAGGAGGAGATGGAGAAAGAAGAAAAGATCAAAAATATAAATAATAAAATGGCAATAACTACATATCTACCAGCAACTATTTTAAATGTAAATGGATTGAATGCTCCAGTGAAAACGAGTTAACTGAATGGATAAGAAGACAAGACCTTTACATATACTGCCTACGAGAGACTCACTTCATATCGAAACACACACAGACTGAAAGTAAAGGAATGAAAAGATATTTTATAAAAATGCAAATGGGAAAAAGCTGGGGTAGCAATACTTATACAAGATAAAATAGACTTTAAAATAAAGGCTATAACAAGAAACAAAGAAGGACCCAGTAATTGTACTTCTGGGTATTTATTCGAAGAAACCCAAAACAGTACTTTAAAGGAACATGTAAATCCATATGTTCATTGCAGCATTATTTAAAATAGCCAAGATAAGGGAGCAACCTAGTGTCCATCAATGGATGAATGGATAAAGGAATATTCCATATATACAATGGAATATTACTCAGCCATAAAAAGAATGAAATCATGCCATCGCAACAACATGGGTGGACCTAGAGTGTGCTGTGCTGAGTGGAGTAAGTCAGACAGAGAAAGACAAATGCCATATGATTTCACTTACATGTGGAATCTAAGGAACAAAATAAATAATCAAACAAAACAGAAACATGCAAAGAACATTTTGAGGGTTGCCAGATGGGAGGGTGGTTGGTGGATGAGTGAAAAAGGTGAACGGATTAAGAAGTACAAATTGGTAGTTATAAAATAGCTATGGGATATAAAGTATAACATAAGCAATATAGTCAATAATATTGTTATAACTATGTATGGCATCAGATGAGTACTAGATTTATCCAGGTGATCACTTCATAAATTATATAAATATCTAATCATCATGTTGTACACCTGAAACTAACATAATATAATGTCAAAAATTAAAAACAAAGAAATTGAAAAAAGAAAAATTAAAGATGATTTCTACAATTTTGGTTTGAGCAACCAAGTGGCTTGTGGTGCCATTTGGTGAGACAGGGAGAGAAACAAAGGTAGGGAAGGGAGAGAGAATTAGAATTCTGTTTGGGCTGTGTGAGACTGAGAAATCATCAGACATTCAAGCAGAGAGATCACATAAGCATTTGGATAGGTAAGTCTAGAATTCAGTGTGGTGATTAGGGCAATACAAATTCTTAGTTTCACAGAATAGACAACAAAATCTCAACTTGATTCTGATTATCTAGAACTTTCAACACCTAGAACTTTTTGATGCCCTCTTCATCAAAACAGTTTCTTAGGTATATCTAGAAGGGGTTGCTATACATTTAGCCTAGACACTTAAAAACTGATACTTGGAATGATGGCTCTGATAAACAAAAAATGGACCCATTAAAAAACTCAGTTCAAATATGAGCAGTATACAAGACTTCCTAAGTTAAGAATGTACATTGAGACACTTTAGAACAATAAAATTTAGGGAATAATCTGGTTAACCAGTTTCATCAGATAATTTAACTAATGGTTACCCTCATATTCCAGGTAACTGAGGTTTTACTATAGTTTTTCTAGAACCCTTGACATAAAGGGTAATTCAGAGAGAGTCTTTTCATCTTGGTTCTTTATGATTACACACATATAAAGTACATATCAAATATATACACATTATTTCATTTGGTCCTCTCATGAGAAAGTAGTCACAACCCTATGGTACATATGAGGAAACAGAGTCAGAGAAGTTAGAAGCAACCTTCCAGTATTCACTGAGCTTTCAGTAGTGAAGCTGATACTCAAACACTGCTTTTCTGACTCCAAACAAGTCCAGTGCTCTTTTTGCTTCTAGTTGTCCCACTAGCTGTGGGTCTTTTGAAACTTCACTCTCAATATCATTTTTACCTCCTTAGGCCAAATTTAAATCATTGATGTCTCCTGGAACTCAGGATATTGCCTCAGTGCCCTCCTGATTTTCATAGGAAGTAACTACTTTCTAAGACCCACACCTTCCTTTCTAGTATTCCTTTAGCTGGCAGCTTCATTCATTTTTTTAACTATCTACAACCAGAGCTGTAAGGGTCCTTAGAAATCACCCACGGCCTAATTTCTCATTTTACAGATGAGCAAAGAGGCCCACAGAGTTTGAGGGCTTATACAAGGATAAGTAGCTAGTTGCAGAGCCTGCCTCTCCTGAAGTTCAGGCCGGTGCTCCTTCCACCACGTCTGACTCCATCTTTCCCAGTTTCTGAGTGAAGAGCCAAGACCTATGCCCAGAATTCTAGGGATCTCACCTCTTTCAGCTTTTTCTGTGTACCTAATTTCTATAATCCTTTGATAAAATTGTTGAGATTATTTTTGTGCCAAATGTGTATGTGTTTCAGAAATAACTTTCAATATTGTGTTTTGATTACAGATAGTTTTGAACTGGAGAGTGCAAGCAATGTTGAGGTAAATATTTTTCACTGGCCCCTCCCAGTGAGATAGTGGAGACTTGA
This sequence comes from Macroglossus sobrinus, assembly GCA_004027375.1. Classification (NCBI taxonomy): domain Eukaryota; kingdom Metazoa; phylum Chordata; class Mammalia; order Chiroptera; family Pteropodidae; genus Macroglossus; species Macroglossus sobrinus. The sequence continues at coordinate 31,716 of PVKZ01004552.1, read as the reverse complement.
CAGAAATACGGGACTGCCTTAAAATAACGAACTGCCTGTGTAGTATGCTTCGAGCTCCAGGAAAAGATTAATCTGTATATATGAATACATATGCTCTCCAGTGTCAGAGAGAAAAATAAGCCAGCATGTTTCCTTTAGTGCCAAAGTCCTTACCATAGTCTACTGGGCCCTACATGAGCTGCCCCACTCTTTCTTCCCCACCACGTTACTCTGTCATTTTGTTACCCTTTGTCCACTCGGTCTGTCACTCCAGACACACTGACATTCTTACTGCTCACCTAACATGCCAAGAGCACTCCCATCTCAGATGCACTTTGCACTTGGTTTTCCTCTTCTGAGAACACTCTATGTGTCTTATTCTCCTATTTCCTTCCAGTTTTTGCTCAAAAGTCATCTTCTCAGTGAGGCCTTCCCTGACAACTCCATGTAAAATAAACATACATACATAGTATCCCCCTTATCCTGTTTTTACTTCAGAGCACTTGTCACCATTTATTCATTCATTCAACAATTATTTATTGAGTGCCTACTATGTGCCAGACCCTGAAGATTTAGCAGTAAACAAAGCAGATACATATTACTACCCTCATCTTCTTGTTTTCCTATATATTCATTTAAACATAAGCCTCATGACAGCAAGAGCTTTGTCTGCTTTGTTTATAACTGTATACACAGCACCTAACACAGGACTGAAGCATAGTAGATGCCCAACAAATGTTGGTTGAAAGAACAGCCTTAGCTGTCAGGGCCAAATTTAGTCTCTACATCAGGAGCTCCACAGCTCCTCTCCCTATGGATCTGATGTACAGCTACATTTTGGAACTACTACACAGAGTAGAGGTTCTCAATCCTGGCTACATAGTGAAATCATCTGGAAAACTCTAAAAAATAACTGATAATGAGGTTCCACCCCCAGAGATTCTGGTTCAGTTGGTCTGGGTTGCAGCCTGGGCCTTGAGTATATTCTAAAAGCTGCCAAGGTGATTTTAATGTACAGCCAACATTGAGAAGCACTGATAACATACTCATGTCAGGACATTTGGTAGAATCTGCCTCTCCTGCTTCCTTTAGATCAGGAATTCTCAACCTGGCTGCACATTAGAGTCACCAGGTCAACTTAAAAAACAAACCAATACTTGCCCCCACCATAAGGGATTCTTGTTCAGTTGGGGTGGGTCCCACGCGTGCCTACTTTTAATATTTCTCCAGATGATTCTATTGCACAGCCAGTATCGAGAAATACTTCTTTAGATTGTCCCTGATCCCAGTTTAATCCCTGTAAGTATCCTATTTTACAATATCTTGATCCATAATCTGCCTCAAATACTCTAAGAAGAATTAGTAATACTTTTATAATACTATGTTCTCCACACCATTGATACAAAACACACTTCTCACATGCATTTAGGACCTGCCCCTTCCCTTTTAACTTTTACCCTGCAGTCACTCCCCCAGCCTATTTTGTGCCCTTCTGGGATCCCACTGCTTCTGCATTCCAGGAGGCGCTAAAGGTCCACAAAAGCCAGTGTCCAAGCTGCTATCCCTACCCTTTCATGCTCCTGCAACCCACACAGTAACTTGCTTGCTCCAGATCTCGCAATGGTTAAGAATTATTTAAAAGGAGATCGAGGTAGTAAAATAGATCACCCTTTTCTCCCCTTCTCCCCTGAAGACCTCCCCTATCATATTCTCTCAGAGAAGGAACTAAAACATTTTATTTATTCCAAGCTCCAAGAAAGATGGGCAGGCATGGCTGACGTGTTTTTGTAACCTGGGAACCTGAGCCCTTGAAATTATCCTACAAGGCAGCTTACATTTGCCAAGTCTGGGGCCAATCCTGGGTATCATAATTGGGAAGAATTATGAGAAGTCATGCCTAGGATGCCACAATGGTTGTGACCTTTAGAGTTTCTAGGTATACCTAGTATTCAAAGTCCAAATGGCAGAGGCTTATGTTAGTATTTCATCTTTGTCTTGGCAGTTTGTCACCCTCTATCAACGTGAAAGTGCTCTCGCCAGCCTATATTCTTTAAATAATGGAATTTCAGGTATAACACATTTATCATCTTATGATAAAACTCTCAACTGTGTCATTTAGAATATAAAAGTTTTAATTATTCACTCCTTGCTGTGAGTGGCTCCCACATTGCATCATCTTCACCCACCACCATTATGGGGTTGAAATAATATTACTATGTATATAGACTGCAACCTCCACATTATTATGCAGTTCTCCCACTTGAATCTCACAGCAAAGGGGCATTAGTTACTGAAAGTAACACTTATTACGTATCAGCTATGTACCAGGCATTCTACTAAGTACTTTTCTCATATCTACTCTGTAAAGCATCATCTTCATTGTACTGACAGAAACAGTGTCACTGAAGCAAAATAGCTTACCATACAATGTTTCCCTCTGCAAGTCTTAGTCTTATTTTACAGTAGAGAAAATGGAGATAAATGACCTGCCTGAGGTTGCACAGCCAGCAAGTGGCAGAGCCAGGGCTCAAATATCACAGGTCTTGTGGTTTTTATCCCACATTCTTTCCTCTTGCCAGTCAGTGGCTACATCTAGTTGTTACTACATCTCAGAATTGAGCAGTGACCAAAGACAACCTGCAGAGTTCAGTGGCAAGTAAAACAAATCACATCTAAGTTTCTGTGTCCAACCAAATAGTAAAATCACTTTCTTCTGCACCTTTACTTTGACAGGGACACCTCCTCCCAACCCCTGCATTCTGCACATTACAGGAAATCACTGTACAGTAGTTATAAATTGAAATAATATTTTTGCTCTGATAGGGGATTTTGGAGGAAGAAATGCACAAATGGCCAACCTTGAACCAAGATACTCAAAACAGTAAAAAAGGCCCACAAAGAAAAATTTATTCAGAAATTATAATTATGCCTGTTTATGAAAACCCACAGGAAAAGGGGCACTTTAGGACCAACACATGTCCAAAACAGCTTATAGTATATTTTGTACAAATATGTACTGGGAGTCTAAATCAGCTCATGGTATGAAATGTTATTCTGTAGCACTTGGCATGTATTGCAGACCATTCACTTTGGTCATAAATACCCCAGGCATATCTCTCTCTTAAGTGACCAGTGCCAAGTAGGTGAACCCCACTATACTGCCCACAAACTGATCAAAGTAGTATCAGGGTATCTTGAAAGAGAGTCAGTCTCAGCAAGCTGGCTTCATTTTGACACATCCAACTTCTACTTTCAATACATCACACCTATTGCTTGATTTCTCTTTTCTGCAGTTAGGTTTTGAAAGGAGTAGGAATTTTCACCCAAAGGATTCACTGTGCCCCTAGGGATGAGTTTCCTATATATTGTTATTCTAGCCAGTGCCGACGTTGAACAGTATGCAGAATCTATTAGTGACTGCAAGTTGCAGGGCAGTGTCTCAAAGTGTCTTTCAGGGACTGTTCACATCAGGATCACTCAGGATTCTTATTAACAATGCAGACTCCTGGCCCCTCCCAGACCTGCTCAGTTAGTGTCTCTGGGAAGTGATGTCCAGACATCTACATTGTTAACAAGATCTTAAAATTAAAAAAAAAAAGTTTCATTTTTCCCCTCCAGTAAGATTTTTCAGAACATGGCCTTGCAGCACATGCCTCAATCTTGTAACTGAAAGTTTGTCTTGCTTTTTTTAACTATAAGGTCTCTCCATTCAAACCTTTGTCTTTGCCTCTGCACTTTGCTTTTTCCTTATTAATATCTAGGTTGTTCTTATTTCTTAAACTATCAGAAGATTCCAATACTGCATTATTAATTTGAAAAGCTAAACTTTTTCCCCTTATTTTGGGGGTAAATTTGATATCTGCTACCTTAGTTTCAATCATAGATTCTTGACATTTCCAAGTTTATATTGCTGTAGAAGATAAAAACTAGGTAAGTGCAGAAAATAGGAGAACTTTGTATTTTACCAAAAATAAAGTATGTACTTTATTGCCCTATCTTTTAATGACATCCAGTCATGATGCTTCAACAGAGTAGATAAATGCTCACTTTTGGCCTTATAGATACCATAATCATTCTGTTCACATCAACTATGATGTTTTAAGAACACTTTGCATGAAATAAGTGGTACAGAAAAATGGGTCTAAATGGAGACTTATTGGCCACACAAGTCCTTATAGCTCACCTAACAAAAAAATCACTTGAGGGTTCAACAGAAAGTTTACCCAAAGTGAGTCAGAAATGATGACCTTTTTAATGCACTGCTCCTTTTACTTAAACATTCTGAAATGGAATCCCATACTGTTAAGATTCAAAAGCTACCTTTTCGTGTGGAATTAGCTCATCATCAGTCTTTTTTGGATAATTATCAGCTTGCATGAGGGAGACAGGTGCTGCTGAGCTGACTGAAGAAGCTTCAGAGCACAGGCAGTGCAAAGCTAGCCTGCACATCAGAAAGCCTGGGCTCTAGTACCAACTTGGCCACTTCCTATCCATGTGACCTTAGACAAGGCATCTGACCTCCCTGAATTGCTCCTGCTTCCTTCCCAGGGGTGTCAGAAGATCCTTTGTGAAAGCACTTTCAAAAATCAAAAGTTATTAAAGTGATTCCAAATCCTAAATTATCAATCCACTAGCCTGACATCCTCAATTGGAAAGCCCAATAAATGACCATATTTCTCATTTGATTTGTTCACAGACACTGATAAACCCAGTACTTCCAAACAGGGATCTGAAATAATGAGGAAGATATCATCAGTTCTGTCCAAAGTATTTTCAAGATCTAAAGACAATGTTCCCAAATCTTCCTCACCCTCATCCCCTCTCCAGGACAGAAGCTGAGACTGCTACACCTGACATCAGTAAGCCAGCTGATCTTTCTCCAAAAATAAATGATTTCTGAAACATGACATTGTGTCCTACATGCTGACTCTATAAATACTGAAAATAAGAGCAAAGATATTACAAAAAGGCAGCTGACAAAAAGGAGGGTTTGATCAATGCTTTTGATAGGCATTTTGGTATGAGAAGAAGGGCTGTGCCCCTTCTGTACATACATCTACCAGGCAGTGTGGGATTTAAACTGTGTTTAAGGACCCTGAAACCTTGCTGGAAAGATAAGACTAACTTAGAATCAAAAGTGTGACACTAGTAAGACAGTGTGTCCTCGGGTATTTTGAGTGTTCCAGGGGTGCAAAAAAGGGAGTTATTACTGTGAACTGAAATGGTCAGGATAAGTTTCCAGGAGGAATAGGAACTGAGGCAATATTCACAGGACGGGTAGGATTAGGCAGGCTAGGAAGCACCAGAGAGGCTTTCACCTCAGGTCACACAGCTGCATACAATGTTATCATGCATGAATAGTTTAGTTCAGGGCTATCTGATAGCAATGATGGAAATCTTCTAAATATACTCAGTCCAGGACAGTACCCACTAGCTCCACGTGGCTATTTAATCACTAGTATAATTGAGGAACTGAATTTTTTATTTTGACTTATTTCAATTTAGATAGCAACATGAGGCTAGTGGTTCCCTTATTGAACAATGCAAATTAAGTTAGTACATGGCCTCATAGGCACTAACCAATTCAGATTAGGTTGACAGGTTCCCTGAAAATTCATTTCCAAAGTCTGTCAGTGCAGTGATCTGACTCTTCAGAAGGACTTCAAAGCCTCCAGGCATCCTCTTGGCCTCTTCAAGACACATGTGGCCTGGAGGAGCTCATGCTTTCCAATCATACCTGTATTTTTGCACTTGAAAAAAACTTAATTGGGGAAAAATGAGGCCACTTCTAAAACTCCAAAGTCAAGGAGTCACAAAGAGCAAATCAGAACACGATTGGCTAAAAATTGCTTCCATAGGACAGAAATACCACTCTGGTACTGAAACCATTCTGGCCTCCCTCTATCTAGTCAGTAAACAAGAAGATGATCACTAACCCAGTCATTCTCAAACCCCAGCTTTATCTAAGAAGTTAGGTTAGAGGAAGGTGCCAGCATTATCCAAAACTCCCCAGGGAAATATTTCTAGACAAATTTCCCTCATGCTGGACCTGTAGTCCAAAAATGTTATGTTAACCAGACTTTAGCAAACAGAATGGCAGGTGGTTCTGCCCAAATATCACCTATACCTGAATTTGACCGCCTTCATTTGCTTACATTCCTGCCCTTATATACTGAAGTTCATCACATGGAACAGCCTAAGCTTTAAACTTACTTTTTAAAAGTTAACAATAATGACAAACACCAATCTTACATATGGCTTTAATTTATTAATAAAAATCCAGTTCATATTCAAAATCACAAAAGGTACAGCAAAAAGACTCTTCCCCTCTCCTCTCCCAGCTGTTACCTGGTTCTCTCCCTAAGCAATCTCTTTTACAATGGGTCAAGTATCCTTCCTGAGATACTCTATGGATAACAAGCGTATTAACATATGACTTTAGAAAGAAGTCTAATTGAACATCCCCCCTCAAAAAAGCAGAAAGAGGCATTGAGGGCAGGAGGTGAGGATGGAAGGAGAGATAGGGAATATGAATGAGTGTGCTATTTGACAGCTACTATTATTTCCTGGTACCACTTCTTTGGTCTGTTTCTGTGGTTGCATTGGTGCTTAAATTAGTCAATACTCATTTTTTTAAAAAAATGCTTTTTGTCTAACAAACTGAGTGTCAAAAGGTGAGCTAAAATACATTAAGAATGTATAAACTAGTTATCTACAGTGCTTGGAGTTGAGTTCATTTAAAGAAACAGACAAAAGCACTAAAAGTAAAAAATGCACAGCTTCACTCACAGTGAAGGAAAATGCAAATCAGAATAACCTGAAAGTTTCACAATATATCTTCCAGGAAAAAAATATACAATGATAAAATCCAGTATTGTCCAGAATGTAGAGAAAGAATGACATTTGAACTCTTCAGTGCTGATGGTAAAATTTGATCTTTCTGAAAAGAAATCTAACAGTAAGTAAGACAACCTATGGTTCTATCTGTACTTTTGGACTTGGTAACTCCACTTTGGGAAATGTGATTCAATGGAACAATTTTAAAAGGACTCTGTATAAAAATGTTCATAGCAGTACAATAATTATGGTAAAAAAAACTTAAAACAATCCAAGTGGCTATTAAAGAGTCAAAAAAATCCAAGTGGAGGACTGGTACAGCATACTAACAGGAGAGAATACTATATAGCCACTGAAAATAAAGAAGAGTGACACTATAAACACATAAAAATGCACATATGAAATAAAATCAGTTCAAAAAATAAGATATGCTCTCTGATAATCAGACAGAACACTTTGTGATTTAGCAATCATATGGTATACTAATAAAAATCCAAATAATTTAGATATTTAAATTAATAATCATGGAGTTTTAGCTGCTTGCTAATAAATGCCTTTCTCTTGAAGAAACATCATAATAATGATCACCAACATCACTTCTTAAGCCAATTACAACCCTAATCTAAAGTGAATGGAATATTAAGTACCTCAGGTTCTTATGAGGCATGAGAAAAAAAGAGCCATTGTTCAGACTTTTTTCAGTGGCTTCTTTAAAGAAGCAAAGTCATCTTCAGTTATCCCCAACATACACTCCTAAATTCTCAGCTGACAAAAGATATCCAAATTTTTGACTGATGTTCATTATAGAGTGTATGTCAGCCTTAAGTACACAATTACAACAGTTATATGTGTCTGTGTGACAAGCATAAACTTTAGGGTAACTTCATTAACATGTGTCATATGGCTTTGCCTCTTTACAGAACCTGGCATATAATTTCAGTATTTTTAATGATTAATCTAGGAAACAATTTATCTTTGAACAATATATTCTATTGGTCATATTTAATAGATTGCCAAATATTTATCACAAATGTAATTGTTATTTACTACTGAAAAAATATGACTGCTCTTGTCATCTATTTATGACACAGTTTCCAGTAACACTTGCAAAATCAGGAGCCACTTATTTAGTAAAGAAAGAATGCTACGTTAAATCCTTCTAGTGCAAATAATCATACCCAAAATTCTGTCATCTATTTTTATATTTTCCAATAAACGACACCACGAACATTTAACTTTAGTCTTAGGTCTTAACAACACAGTGAGGAGCACTTTACACCAGGGGTTCCCAACCTTCGGGCCATAGACCGGTACCAGTCCATGGCCTGTTAGGAACTGGGCCACACAGCAGGAGATGAAGGGCAGACAAGCAAGTGAAGCTTCAACTGTATTTGTAGCCGCTCACCAGTAATAGTGCCACCACCTCAGCTCCACCTTAGATTATCAAGCATTAGATTCTCGTAGGAGCACCAGTCCCTGGTGCCAAAGAGGTTGGGGACTGCTGCCCTACAGGAATGGCTCAGAATCAGGAGACAGATAAGCCTCACTTTTTAAGACCCTCACCAAGAACCTGTAGACATAGATGTTCTGGGTCCATGGTAGACTATCTCCCAACAGACACATTCGCTTTGCCAAGATGTTCTTCGAAGTGTAACACATAGTTTAAGACTTTTCCTATCCACTTTTCCTTCTTTTCCTCTCTCCTCTACAGGTATTAAACCTGCATCTAGTCCAACAGCTCTCCCTAATTTATTAGACACCCTCCTCATTTTCCCTTAGGCGTTTCCCCTAATAATATGTTATGTCTAATACCATCCTGGGTTCTGCTTCTCAGAGTACTCAAACTAACACAAATGGTGCCAGTAGTGGTCCAATAAAACAGTCTGTGATGAGATGAGGTTCTGGGACTGCTTCAGTCATTACCTGGTAGGCAAAATAGACACTGTCCTGAGAGACATGTGGGGCATGCATAAAGATTTCTCTGGAGATGACCGGGGAAAATTGAAAAAAATGGCCTTGCAGCAGTGATGATTCAGACTTTTGAAAAAATATGGGGAGAATAAGGCCAACAGTGACAGTGGAGATGGCTGGATACTGCCCTGCAGCAGGGTTATGAGAAATGGATGACAGTTAAGTACCTAAAGAATAAGTATGAGAGCCAGAGGGCTTCCATGGAGCTTACAAAGAGGCCTCTATTTCCTTCCGTGGAAGAGTGGACATAACTGAACAACAAAGGACATAATATAGTTGCAGAACTCCAGGGAAATACTCAATATTTAAAACATGGCAGGTCTGTTTTGCTGAAGTCAGGACCACATGACTTCATGTGGTCAGAAAATCCTGGGACCCTAAAACATAGGGTGGGAATATCTGGCCAGACTTCCCTGATGGTGTTGGTTCTACAGACATCCCCACCCAGCTTTCAGTTTGCAGAGGGGGCCACTACTCCTTAGTAAGAGCTGGCACTTGTACTGTGCTGGAAGATGCTACAAAGGACGTTCCTCCCACAAAGCAACCAGTGCCCCATTTTGAGTTGTATCCATCCCCTCTCCTTGTTACGAAGCTGATAACTAGGGTTAAATCCCAGCATAATGTACCTGGGGAAGTCCTGGGCCTGATAAATAAGAAAAGCATTAGAGGCTTTGTTCATCCTTGTTGCAACCAAATCAGTTGTGACAGAAACAAGGAGCAAACATCAAGGAAAATCACCTGAGATCTAGATGGACAAGCCCTATAACTAGAGAGAGAAGTTAAGAAATCACTCTGTAATGGGAGGAGTTAGGAGATGGTGAAGACACGAGGCTGCCCAGTCCTGAGCAGCTGAGTGGTAGACAGACCATAGTAGCAGCAGTCGGCAGCTGCAGATTCTTAACAGGGCCATGTCCACAACTGAACTGCTTGCTGAGCACCAGAGCCAGGTCAGCTGCTCCTGGGGCACCAGGGACTTACAGGGGGACACTGAGTTGTTGGAGTGAGAGTCAGAGGCAAGGCTTTCTCCTAGGCAGAAGTGCTAGCAGTATCCATTATTCCTCTGTTGAGCCCTCACCACTCCCAGTTTGTAGGTACAGTGCTGCCATAGATGAGAGGTCATCAAAATGGATAACAGAGGTCACTCTGCCCAGAAGATTCCCTAAAACTCCACCTCCCCCAACTTGCAGCCCTACTACCCAAGCCACCTCCAGTTGTGTCCTCAGTGATTCAGGTGCCACTTGCTTAGAAGCGCCTAGACTCACACTGGTGGCAGATGGCAACTATAAGCACAGCATCTGGGGATTGCTTGCTGGATCTTAACAGGTGGCCCTGGAGGAGCACAGGCTGCAGTTAAACTTGGTCTGCAGCTGAAACCCTCTCAAGATTGAGCCTCTGGACACTACTTCATAAAAAGCCACACAAATAAGATCAGGAGACTTAAGAGCTTTGCTTAGTGTATCAAAACAGACACACAAAGGCAGCCAAAATGGGAAGACAAAGAAGCAGAAATCATGAGAGAACAGAACAGAGATCCAGAAATAATGGAACCAAGCAATCAAAACACTGGTTTTAAGGATGCTCAATGAACTTAGAGGAAGCGTAGATGAATTCAGAGAGAACTTTAGAGATAAAAAATCTAAAAGTGGAAATGGAAATTATAAAAGGGAACCAGTCAGAAATGAAGAATACATTATCTGAGATGAAGAGTATATTAGAGAGAATCAATAGAGTTGAGGAAGAAGAGAATCGAACCGCTGATATAGAGGATTGGAAAGTCAAAGACACTCAATCAGAATGGCAAGAAAAAAGAAGCCAAGACTATAATAATTTAAAGTGCCTATGGGACACTATTAAGTGTAAAAATATCCGTATCATAGGGATACCAAGAGGAAAACAAGACGTTGAAGAGTCATTTGAAGAAATAATGATAGAAAATTTTCCTAACCTGGTGAAGGAAACAGACATACAACCCAGGAAGCTCAGAGTCCCCAAAACCAGGAACCCAAAGAGGCCTATACCAAGACACATCATAATTAAAATGCCAAAGGTTAGAGACAAAGAGAGAATCTTCAAAGCAGCAAGAGAAAAGCAGTTAGTTACCTACAAGGGAATACCCATAAGACTGGCAGCTGATTTCTCAAAAGAAACTATGCAGAACAGAAGGACTTGGCACTTAATATTCAAGATGATGAAAACACAGGATCTACAACCAAAAATATTTTATCTAAGAAAGCTATCATTTAGTGCCAAAGGACAGATAAAGAGCTCTCCAGACAAAAATAAACTGAAGAAATTTATGAACACCAAGCCAGTATTACAGGAAATGTTGGTGGGACTTTTTTAAGGAAAAAAAAGAAACGTATCAGAAACAGAAATAAAAAAGGATAATAACTACATACCTATCAACAAGTACCTCAAAATGTAAAAGAATTAAATGCTCCAACCAAAATATAGGGTGGCTGAATGGATAAGAAAACAGACTCCTACATATGCTGCCTATAAGAGACTCACTTCAGATTAAAAGACACACAGAGACTAAAAGGAAGGGGATGGAAAATGATATTGCCTTGATGGACCTAGAGGGTATTCTACTGAATGAAATGAGTCATTTAGAGAAAGACAAATATCACATGATTTCATGTACAGGCAGAATCTAAAGAACTAGATAAACAACAACAAAAAAAAACAGAAATAAACTCATACAGAGAATATTTTGAGGGCTAATAGATGGAAGCAGGTTTGGGGGAATGGCAACAAAAGCTAAAAGGATTAAGAGGCACAAATGGATAGTTGCAGAATAGACATGGAGATGTAGAGTGTTGCATGGGAAAGATGGTTATGTGGCTCTCTGATCACTATGCTATACAACTGAAACTGGTATATTATTGTGTGCCAACTGTATTTAAAAAATAACTCATTAAATTGTACAAAGTAAATACAAGCAACTAATTGTCTTTTGTATTTCAATAAAGTTGGGTGGGGGCATAGAAAGTATAAGCCAAAGAGCCACAATGTTTAGCTAGCAGGTACTGACAGAAGCTAAGGAAGCACTGGGTTTGGATTTTAGGAGTGCTATATCAAAAGGGCCAGGAAAGCAAGAATTCAGACATGGGAGCAATTTCTCAGGATAGTGTATTTAACACCTGGTAAGGACTAGTGTAGGTAAGAAGTCTCTACTAAAGTGGCTCTTAGAGGCCTGGAGAAAGTGATGGCCACCACTGAGCAAAATGAAATGCCTGAACTATCCTGGAAAACAGCAGACGAATGAAAAAGCAGAGGGAAATAAGAATGCTGGAGTAGATAAAGTGAGGTTGAAAACCCCAACAGAGGGCAGTGTTCCACAGCGGGGCCCAGAGGACAACCCCATTCATTGAGGCCATCAGGAAGGCACTGGTAAATGGAGCACCAGCATCATTAAGTTTAGAAGTGGCCTATTCTGCAGGCCAAGGATGGCAGTAAGAGACTACCACAGAGCTTGGGCCCCATAGTAATAGACACCAGAAGCCAGGAGACCACAAATACCAAAATGAACCACAAGGTCTGAAGGACAGTCAAGGGGGCTTTACCCATAGGGTGTTGTGGAGATGGCAAATGGATCATAGTGCCCTTAGGAGCAATACAGACAGCCAGCCAATGAGGGTATTGCTAAAGTTCTACAAGCTGAAAAAGACAAGAGTAGAGGAGCAGAGGGTTAGGGAGGTTTCCATACTTCAGTCTATTTTTATATCTGGAAAAGGTAGCTGGATCCCCAGGAAGGTCAAGGGCAAGTAGGTGATGATCCCCCCAGTAATTTTCCTAAAGGGGCCTGTAGCCACGCACTTGGCTATATGTACACTGGGGAAAGAACCACCAGATATTTGAGGAATACTGGACTAAAGATCAAAGTTGACATTGATACCTAGAGACTCAAAGCATCATCAGGGCCTCTGTTAAACTGGGGCCTTCAAGGGCCAAGTAATAACTGAAGTCCTCGCTAAAACCGGACCCACAGTGGGCCTATAGACCTACCCGGTGGTCATTTCTCAGTCCTCAAGTGTGTAACTGAAATTGAGTTGGTGGCTGGGAGTAGCTCCAATGTGGGTCCCTGGCCTGTAGGGTGAGCTGTCACAATGAGGAAAGCCAAGTGGAAACCTCTGAAACTGCCCTCTCCCCTACCACCATCAATAATAAAATGGTTATGCTTCTGGATCAACTCGGCTTAGGCTATAGCACCCCATTTGTCAATCAAATACTAACCCAGGTGTTGCTGTAAAGGTATACTGTAGATGTGGTTAACAATCAATTGATTTTAAGTAAAAGGCAATCTTCAATCATTTAAATGGGCCTCATCCATTCAGTTGAAGGCCTTAAGAGCACAACTGAGATTTCCCTGAAGAAATTCTGTAGTGGACTGCAGTGTCAGCTCCTGTCTAAGAGTTTCCAACCTATCAGTCCATCCTACAAATTTCAGATTTGCCTAACCAGCCCCCACAGCTGCATAAGACATGTATATTCTTTGCTATACACTTCAGGAAAGATGGAGTAGATCAGTGCCACTTCTAAAAACCTAAGAGAAGCAGAGTAGCAGTCCCTATCAAATATTTGTGGGTTCCTATATGACCAGCTTAATAAGGGATCAGGTTGAGCTTGGTTTACAGATGAGTCAGCTCAGTATGTGGATACAAAATGAAGATGGATGGTACCTTCACTACACCCACATTCAGAAGTAGAGAAGGAAATTTTTTCCAATGGTTAGAATCACAAGCAGTGCATTTGACTTGATGTAGAAGAAGTGGCCTGAAACGAGATTCCTGAATATATAGATTCCTAGGCAGTAGCCAATGGCCTCGCCATCTAGTTAGCCTGGAATGAAAAGGGCTGGAGGATGAGACAAGAAGGTCTGGTGTAAAGGCTGTGAACTGATATATGGGAGTGGACAAAGTGTGAAGATTCCTGTACTACATGGTAATACCCACCAGAGAGCATCTACAGTGAAAGAGGCACTAAACTGCCAATATAACAAAATGACTCAGCCAGGTGAATGGCCTTCATTAATGGCTACCACACAACTGGCATGACATACACACAAGCGGAGTGATTGCATGACTAATGAAGGCCCAAAAGCGATGACTCTTGCTTACCAAGGCTGATCTAACAGGACTCCTCTGATAGGCAACTTTGGCTCAAGGACTCACCATTGGTCCTACTGAAATGTTCTTAGAACTCCACAGCAGTCTTAAAACTTTTCCTACCCAGCCTTCTTTTGTTCCTTTCATCTCTTCTCCAGAGGTCAGGTCTACAGGAATCTGGAAGCTTTTCCAAACTCCTCCAGTTCCCTTCCCATTTTCCCACTTGGGCATTTCCCCCCCCCCAAAAAAAAAACTCTTGCACTACTAATCTAGGACCCAAACTAACAGACCACATAACCTAACTTAGTGCACTTATATTAAAGCTCTAATCCAATGTTTTTGCAAAGTCAGAAATTCAATTTTAATAATTCAGCAGGGATATTGAAGTCCTGTGAACTAGTTCCTACCAAACTCATAAGAGACTGATACTATAACAGAAAACTAACACTCTCAAAATGGGAAAGAACTGCCAAGCAGACCAGATATATATGTAATGGAGTGAACAAAGTGTTCCCATCTCAGCAAGAGCAGCTACTCGAAAAGCAGACTAAACTCAGAAGTAGCCTGGTACGTCTGGAACATGGAAAGGGAGCTGGCTAGCTAACTCAAATGTCCATCCACTGAGGAATGGATAAACTAAATGTGGTGTATCCAAACAATGGGATATTATTCATCCATAAAAAGGAATGAAGTAGTGATATATGCTATGACATGGATGAACGCAAAAACATACTAAGTGAAAGACAGTGGATAAAAAAGGCCAAATATTATATGATTCCACTTATACGAAATGTCCAGAATAGGCAAAATCCATAGAAATGGAAAGCAGATTGGTGGTTGCCAGTGATGAGGAGGAGGGAATGGGAAGTAACCACTTAATGGGTACAGGGTTCATTTTGAGGTGATGAAAATGTTTTGGAGCTAGATGAGGTAGTGGTTTTACAACACTGTGAATGTACCAAATGCCACTAAGTTGTTCCCTTTGAAGTGGTTAACTGTATGTTATGTGAATTTCACCTCAATAAGAATAAATAAATAAATAAATTTCGAGGAAAAAAAGACCTATGAACCGGAAAAAAAAAAGCAAAAAAGTAAAAGACGTTTAAATTTTCAAAGTGTTTAAATTTTTAAAAACAGGAAGGGGTGGGGAGGGAGCAGACTGATGTTATCAATCATTATCACATTCACATCAAGCTGTCCAAACCTAGTTAAGCCACAATTCTTTACTCTATGGGTCTACCTGCCAACCGGAAAAGTCATTGCAAGGGTTTTAAACATCTGATGCAAAGATTGGAGTTCTAGAATTACTTGGTATTTCCCTTTTCCTGGCCATTTCATTATACATTTGGATCATAAATTCAAGGGCTATATTTATAAACCCAATTTTAAGAGACACACTCTGATAAATACTCAGCCAATTCAGAGACAATAGATTTTGCTTAAAACTCCAGGACATTGGTTGTTAAACTACAGCTCTCTTAGTGACTAATACTTAACAGATTAAAGAATTCAGCCTCAAAAGATTTTACATACAGAAATAATAAAAGCATAACTGAATTTGACTGCATTTTAAAAACGTAGTTCATTTCCCATTCTACTGAGCAGCTGCCCGGCTGCTGCTTCAGTGATGCCTGCGGTCACTGGAATTTGAGGGTTCCCGGTCATGGGAGTGCCGCCGGACCCTTCTACACCTATGAGATTTATCTCGGCTCCTACTTCTACTGCTATGGCTACGCCCCTCAGAACGCCCCTCATGCCAGCCAGAATGTGTGTTTGAGTTTCGACTTCTGTCTCTATTCCTGTTCTTTTCTTCTCTTTCTTCCTTCCTGCTTGAGGACTTGTACTCATGCTTGGGCTTCTCCTTCGGCTCCCTCTCTTGGTCCTCTGAATGTCTAAGGCAGGCCATCCTGTTCTCAGGGGAGCTGGGCTGGTGCTTCTGCACCTCCCTGGACTCTGGCTTCTGATGCCTCTCTGAGCTCTTGCTGCTGTGCTTTTTAGAGCTAGAATCATCCTTTTCCTTTATCATCTTGCTTCTGGGAAATGAAAAGGAGGCTGGCTGTTCTGCCTGTACCTCTCGGTCAGTCTTCTCTTTGTCTTTCTTTCTTTTCTTTCTTTCCTTTTTGTCTGGAGGAGAAAAGTGGTGCAATCAATAAGAAAAGAATGATGGAGGATATGCAAAAGGAAAGCATCCTTGGCAGCAATGTCAAACAATCAGTCTATATACTTTCAGAAAAGTACCTCTGAGAAGCCAAGCTGGATCTGTGACACTTGACATGTCAAGTTGCTGTATAAGGCAATTTCCACCCTTAATTACCTCTTTGAAGACCCTACATTCAAATACAGTCACTTTCTGAGGTATGAATTCAACATATGAATTTTGGGGTACGCAATTAAACTCATATTAGCCTTTCTTTTTTTTTAACCTTTCCACTGATACTTCTCATTTCCCATTTAAAGTACGGTTCCCCACTCCTTACCCCCTCCACACTTAAGAACTGATTATCAACTCAGTGAATGCAAGGAAGAGCAAACACTAACATTACCCAGAATCTTCTCTTGGGTCTTAATGCTTTACCTTTTTTGTGTTTTTTGGTGGGTTTGTCATCTTCAGAGCTCTCAGATGAATTTGGTAAGGTGGTATGAGCCCCGTAGCCCTCATCCTGGAGCTCTTTTGTCACATCATCCATTTCTTCTGAATCCTTAGGAGCCTGATAATTTGATACATGATCTACTCGGATAGTTCTTCCTTTGATCTAAGACAGATAGGCAATGTTTCAGCAAAGAGAGCCTGCTCCTCAAATTATTTGAACCCAGCTGCAGAGAGCCATGGTTTGAACTCCACCTATTACCTTCCTGCTAATTCTATTTCTAGGAAAATCTCTAAAACAGACCTGCCCAACTGGTGTGTCACAGCATATATACCTAGATATTAATTCACTCAGCCCTCGAGGCAAACAGGTGAGGCCTGGGGCAGCTGGAGCTCCCGGGGCAGTTGTACCAGGCAGCCTCCTCAGTGTACACCAGTGTGCCATACAAATATCTTCATGTTCTACATGTGCCACGAAGTGAAAAAGGCTGGGAAGTTCTGCTGACAAGCAGCAGAAAAAAATGTAATAATTTAGATGCACAACAGTGAGTTACTCTCAATATGTAACATTAATTTACAGTGAAATATACCATGGGAAAGCCTGGCAGCTAGAAGGAATTCCTGAAACTGAGCTCAATGCTACAGCTGCTTCCTTGACACAGCAATTAGGATGAGGCCAAGGCAGACCAAAACTTGAAAGGGGGAAAAGAATCTAGAAACACCTCTCTTGTTTTGTTTTGTTTTTCTTTTCTTAGCTATATTCAATTACCTGGTTATTTTGTACAGTCAGGAAAAGACTACTGTCTTTTTTTCTTAAGCCCTCACACCATGTTTAACCACCACCCTATGGGAATGACTGGCTCACACTGATACTTTCACTGGGAGTCAACTCTCCAGGTAAGCAAAAACAATTAACCCCTTTACCTAAAACAAAAAAAAAATTCAGGCAGATACAGACTTATTCTATAAGCAAAGCCATCTAAAATCTGAAGTGTGGCTTTTATAGTTCTAACACAAGAGCAGATTTTTATTCTTACCTTTAAGCCTAAGCAGCTTCTGACATCATTCCTCATTTCAAAACATCTTTGAAAACTTTCTTTTAATGGTGACTCCATTTGACTGTTGGTTTTCTTAAAAATCAAGCCTAGAACCTTGTTCCGCCCTGTCCTATAATCTCCCAACTGTTCCATACTGGTACAATCAGTGATAAACTATAGTCTCCAACTGTTCCATACTGATACAATCAGTGACAAACTCCAAGTCGAGAGTCGCCCCACAGCCTGTGACAATGCTCATTCAACTGCAGTGCTTTTCCTGAATGAGTACAGGGACCATGTGGAGCAGAGATAAGCCTGACTTGCCCCATCCCCTTTTTTCAGCCCAATGTCTCACTTATAAGGGTGGACATAAGAGGGAAGAGCGAAGAGAAAACTTCAGAAAGAGTTAGTTTTGTAGAATCTGTCAGCAACTTTTAACTAGAGAATTTCTAGGACCAAGTATTGTTAAGTCAGTGGAGAGGTGACAGACATACACAGCTATGTCCTAGGTCATGAAGCAATGACAGAGCTCCAAATCCCAACATAGGACAGCATGGAAAAGCAGTATTTGCTAGTGTCTTTGTTTTCCAATACACCAGAGATTTGAGTGGGGTGTGAAGAAGAAAAGATGAGAAACAGAGGCCTGTGGGATAGAGGGAAACATGGTAGCTATGTTCCTGAAGAAATAGTTATTAAGAGATGGGGGGAAAGAATAAGATAGTAGGGTTATGAGCCAGTTAAATTATTTCCTGAGATTATTTGCTGGTCAGTATGTCCCCACACCTCTACAGCCCTCAAAACAACCCTCGGGGTTATGAGCCAATTAAATTATTTCCTGAGATCATTTGCTGGTCAGTATGTCCCCACACCTCTACAACTGCCCAGCTAACCAGTACTATCCTTGAGCCTCTGGATATCAGGTGCAAAATGAAACCAAACCTCTACACAGTAAGAGTCCAGCCAAAATCTGCTTAGTAAACATACTCACCTTGATCCCATTAAAATTGTCAACGGCCAAAATTGTGCTCCTCTGGTCTTCATAGCAAAGAAAACAGAATCCTTTGGATTTTCCAGTCTTCTTGTCCCGCACCAGATTAATGTTAACAATCTCCCCATATCTATTTATTTTATAAAAAAATAAATAAACCATTAATTTAAAATGTAAAAAAAGCTTTTTGACTGGATAACAAAACAAAATTCAAGTAATATAGTATGTGCAGGAGACACATATAGAACAAGATGAAAGAGAAAGGTTAAAAATAAATAGTATCGAGAATACCCAATTAAACAATTGGTGGTAACATTAAGCTCAAAGATAAATGTAAGGGTCCTCAAAAAAGGTCCTAATATATAACAAAGGTATATAAGTCATGAAACTTTACGTATAAATTCACAAATCAAAAATTTAATTAAAAAACTATTATAATTACAAAGAAAATCAAAGTGAGTTATGAGATTTTAGCACACCACTCTGACAATTTCTTCTTAAGAATCTATAAAACATGTATTAAAATTAACTAGAGAATAGGTCTCAAAGTAAACTTCTATAACCTCCAAACACAGAACAGACCATGTTCCCCAATCATGTTACAAAGCTGTAAATAATACTTTAAACAAAAAACACCCTGCTAAGTAGAACTTGAAACCTACACTCCTAGTTAACAACTGAATGAAAGAAAATGAAACAAAATGAAGTCAATCGCAGACTAGTTAGAAAATTACATAAATGAAAATATATACCAAAACTTATGGAATGTTGCTAAAACCATACTCAGAAATACCTGTAACCATAAAGAATTTTACTGTTAAAAAATTATGTAAAAGAAAGCAAATCTAAGGAAAGCAGATGAGCATTAATAGAGATAAAAGAATGGGGATATGATGTACAGCATAAGGAATATGGTCAATACTAATGTGATAGCATTGTACGGTGTCAGATGGTTGCTAAATTTATCATATTGATTACTTCTTTAGGTATATAAACGTTAATAACTATGATGTAGTCCCAAAACAAATACAATAGTGTTTGTTAGCTATATTTCTTTCTGGCTTTATTGAAATATAATAGACAATTAGTTGCTCATAATTACATTGTACAATTCAATGAGTTTTTCTTCAATAATAGCTGGCATACAATAATATATTAGTTTCAGTTGTACAGCATAGTGATTAGAGATCTATATAACTCACAAAGTGATCACCCCATTAAATCTGGCACCCCTACTCCCCCTTACATATTTTTACAACATTATTGACTATTGGTTTTATGCTACACTTTATATATCCATGTCTATTTTGTAACTATCCATTTGTACTTAATCCCTTTGCCCTTTTTTTACCATTCCCCAAACCACTCCTCTAGTAGCCCTCAAAATATTCTCTGTATCCATGAGTTTGTTTCTGTTTGTTGCTGTTGTTTATTTTGTTTAGATTCCACCTGTACGTGAAATATTACCATATTCTTGGCTTTTTTCTTGCCATTCTGATTGGATATCCTTGGCTTCCCCATCCTGTATATCAGTGGTTTGATCCTCTTCTTCATCCATTCTTCTGATTCACTCTAAAAAACTCTTCATCTCAGATAATATATTTTTCATTTCTGACTGGTTCCCTTTTATAATTTCTATTTCCACTTTTGTTTTATATCTCTTTGTTAATGTTCTCACTGCGTTCATCTACCCTTCCCCTAAGTTCATTGAGCATCCTTAAAACCAGTGTTTGAACTTTACATCTGTTACACTGCTTGACAACATTTTTCCTGAAGATCTATTCTGTTCTTTTATATGAGTTCTGCTTCTTTGTTTCCATTTTGGCTGCCTTTCTATGTCCATTTCTATGTACTAAGCAAAGCTCCTAAATCTTCTGGTCTTATTAGTGCAGCTTTGCACAGTAGGTGTCCACAGGCACAATTCTGAGAGCAGCTCAGTTGCAGGCCAAGTTTAGCCCCAGCCTGTGTCCCTCTGGGCCGCCCGTTAAGATTAAACAAGCAATCCCCAGATGCTGTGCTTACAGTTGCCTCAAGAAGCCATGCCAGAAACCGAGATTAGCTGCCACTAGTGTGAGTCCTGCAGCTGCTCAGCAAGGGGCACAGGACTGGCCAAGGACACAATTGGACATGGCTTGGGTAGGGCTGCGAGGTAGGGGAGGTGGACATTCAGGGAATCCTCTGAACAAAGGGACCTCTGTTATCCAATCTGATGGCATCTCAGCTATGGCAATACTGCATTCAAAAAATGGGAGTGGGGAGGACTCAACAGAGAAACGATGGATACCACAGCACTGTTGCCCAGGAGAAAGCCTTGCCTCCAGTCCTCACTCCGATAATTTAGTGTCTCCCTGTAAGACACTGGTACCCACCGAGCAGTCTGCCTAGCACAGGTGCTCACAGCAAGTAAGTACCTCAATCACAACCCTTTAAAAGCGTCTGCAGCTGTCATAGCTTCTGTCTCACTCAGCTGCGCCGACTGGGCAACTTCGTGTCTTTACCAACACCTACCATTGCAGGATGATTTCTTATTTCTATTCCAAGTTGTAGGCCTTCTGTTCATCTAGACCCCAGGTGACTCTACTTGCTGTTTGCTCTGTATTTCTGTCATAACATTGATGTAGTCATAACAGGAGATAAACAAAGCCTGTATCATCTAAACCAATTTACCCAGTCTCTGGTAGCTATATTTTAATTAAACTCTTTTTAAAAAGTGGAGCAAGTTTGGAGAAATATCACAGAGTGAAGAGACATCCCAGATTTCTCCCCTTGAAACAATAATAAGCCAAACATCTAAAACTCAACAAAAAACACCCAAACAGCACACCAGCACGTCTGAGCATGGGATCTTTACATAAGAGCTACCATAGGTGAAAACCCCAGGAGTCAGGTGCTGGGCTGGGAGAAATAAAGAAGCTGCCTCTCACAGCCACTGGAGCTCCCTGTAGGAGTAGGGGGAGGGGAGGAGGTGTGACTAGTTCCCTGAACAGCCTTGCCTGAAAGTGCTTTGACCTCCATGCGGCCGACAGCAGAAAACAGTCATCAAGGCAGAAAGCAAAAAGAAAAATGGCAGAGAAACAACAGTTGATTTTATCCAACCATGGTTTCAAAACCAAGGATGAGCCACAGCAACCATACCCCAACCCAGTGGGCTCCTCTCCCATATCCTTCGAGACTGGACACCACGGAATCCCAGGAGAATCTGAACAAACACTACCGAAACTATCGTTAACACTGACAGGGTCTGAGACTGTGAGTACAAAGCATGATTAAACATCTATAAGAAAAGAAAGGCATTATTAAGGCTTTATATAAAGCAGGGATCCAAAAGGCTTAGACACCACCTATTGGCAACCAAAAGAAAAATGCCTTCTTTACTACAGGCTAGAGACCTGAATATAATAAATCTTATTTCTGGAAGAAAAAAAAAAAAGCAGAATACACTTCTATTATTGCCCAGGTGGAGAAACAGTCCTTTAAATACCATGAACAACCAAGGTGACAAGGCATCTCAGAAAGAAAGAGAAAAATCTCCAGAAAATAAGCTTACAGACATAGAAATATGTGACTTAAATGACAGAGAATTCAGGAATAGCACTTCTGAAAAACTCAATGAGATCAGAAACGAGTCATAACAATCTCAGAAACTGAAAAGGCAACTAGATGAGCTGAATGAGTTCTTTAGCAAGAGGCTTGAAACCCTCAAAAATAACAGAATAGAACTTCTAGAGATGAAAAACACACTAAAACAGATGAAAAATGAAATAGCAAGCTTGGGAAATAGAGTCGACCAAAAGGAGGAAAAGATCAGTGATATCGAAGACAGAAATCTAGAAATGAGAAGAAAGAAGAGAGAATTTGAAGAATGAAAAATAATGAAAGAGAAATACAAGAATCAACTGGTACCATCAGAAAAGGAAACATCATAATGGGCATTCACAAAGGGGAGGAAAACAAATTGAGATTAGAAAGCATTTTGAGACAAATAGTTCACAAGAATTTCCCAAATGTATGGAATGAGCTACAGCTTGGAATTCAAGAGGTCAACAGAACATACAATTATCAGAACCCAAAAAGATCTTCACCAAGACACAATGTATTAAAATTATCAAAAATCAATGACAAAAAAGAATTCTCAGGGCAGCCAGGGAAAAGAAAATGGTACCTTATAAAGAAAAACCCATTAAGTTCCAGTCGGATGTCTCAGCACAAACTATACAAGCCAGAAAGGAGTGGAATCAAATATTCAAACTATAAATAAGAGGAACTACCAGCCAAGAATAATGTATCCAGCAAAGTTCTCCTTTAGATATGAAGGAGAAATAAAGACCTTTCCAAACATACAAAAATAGAGGGAATTCTATACTACGAGGTCTGCACTACAGGAAATACTGAAAGGGGTCAGCTCACCTAAAATAAAATGACAAAAAAAACATAACTAGGAGTAAGGTGATTAGCATGCAGACAGAAGCAGAGGAGTGCAACCCTTACTAAGAACAGGGCATTATAAGCTTAAACAATAAGAAGAGGTTTGCTATAGCAAGATAGTAATGACTGTTTAGCATACATAGGGACAAACTGAGACAATGACTGAAAAGGGGAGGATTCAAAGATCCAAATTCACAAAGGGGAATGGAGATAAGGCACACACAGAAGAAAACAGATAACTGTATATATAACTATCCTTTACATATTCATAATGGTAACCACACACCAAAGACTCAAAACTGAAGTATATAACATAAAACAAAAAGGACCAGAGGGAAAACCCATTAAACTCAACAAAAATACAAAAACAGACACACAAGGTCAAGGAAGCAATGAAAACATCGAGGTACCAGAAAGCAAAAGATAAAATGGTTATAGAAAAATCTCATATTTCAATAATCACCGTAGATGTAAACAGACCAAAATTACCAATAAAAAGGCAGAGAGCTGCAGAATGGATCAAAAAGCAAAACCCAACCATATGCTGCCTCCAGGAGACACATCTCAGGTTCAAAGACAGAAATAGACACAAAGTGAAAGAGTAGAAAATGATATTTCAAGCAAATGGCATTCACAAGAAAGCAGGAGTAGTGGTACTAATATTGGATGAAACAGACTTCAAAATAAAAAGGTAAAGAACGATATTGAGGGACACTTCATAATGATATCGGGAATTATACTCCAAGAAGACATAACACTTATTAATATCTATGCTCCCAAGCTGGGAGCCCCAAAATATGTAAAGCAATTACTAACAGAACTAAAGGGAGAAACAGGCCAAAACACTATAGTAGTAAAGGAGCTAAACACTCCACTGTTGAACACGGATAGATCATCCAAGCAGAAAATCAATAAAGAAATACCATCCATAAATGACATATTAGAAAAGCTAGACATTAATTGACATTTACTGAGCCTTTCATCCCAAAAGAGCTGGTTATATTTCTTCTCTAGTGCACATGGAACATTCTCAAGGATCAACTACATACTGGGATACAGAGATAGTCTCAACAAATATATGAGGGTTGAAATCATACCAACCATATTCTCTGATCATAATGCTTTGAAACTATAGATCAACTACAAAAAGAATGCTGGGATAACCAAACATACATAAAGATTAAACAACATGCAACTGAAGAATGACTGAATAAGAGAATAAAAAGAGAGATCAAGCTATACATGGAAACAAATGAAAATGATAGTACAACATATCAAAACTTTGGAACACAGCAAAAGCAGTAATAAGAAGAAAGTTCAAAAAATTACAGGCCTATCTCAACAAATAAGAACAAACCCAAATAAACAGCCTAATGCTTCATCTTAAAAAAATAGAAAAGGAAGAACAAATGAAGCCTAAAATCAGCAGAAGTAAAGAAATAATCAAAATTTGAGCAGAATTAAATGAAGTTTTAAAAAAACAGAAAAATTAAATGTCACAGATCTGGTTTTTTGAAAAGAATAATTAAATTGACAAACCCCTGGAAAGACTAAGAAAAAAAAGAACACAAATAAACAAAAATAGGGTTGAAAGAGGAAAAACTACAATAGACACTGCAGAAATACAAAAGATCATACAAGAATATTATGAAAAAGTATACAACACCAAATTTAATAACCTAGAAGAAATGAACCAGTACTTAAGAGATATACAACCTTTCTAGACTGAATCAAGAACTGGAAAATCTAAATAGACCAATGAGCAGTATGGAAATTGAAACAATCATCAAAAACCTACCAAAAAGTAAAAGTCCAGAACCAGATGGCTTGACCAGTAAATTCTACCAAACAAAGATTTAATACCTATTCTCCACAAACTCTAACAAAAAATTGAAGAGGAGGCAATAGTTCCTAACTCATTTCCTGAGGACAATATTACCCTGATACCAAAACAGAGTAATGGTAAAAACAACACATAAAAAGAAAACTATGGACCAAGATCTCCAATGAACACAGATGCAAAAATCCTAAATAAGATACTACTGAACCAAATCCAGCAACATATTAAAAAGATTATACACAATGATCAAATGAGCTTCATTCCAGGGGCACGGGGATGATTCAATATACGCAAATCGATTACTATGATACACCACATAAACAAAATAAAAAATCAAAATCATATGATATCAAAAGATGCAAAGAAAGTCTTTAATAAGATAGAACATTCATTTATGACCAAAACAGTTAACAAAATTGATATAGAAGGAAAGCAGCTTTACATAATAAAAGCCATATATGACAAAACCTCAGCTAACATCATACTTAATAGTGAAAAAACTAAAAACCTTCCCTCTAACACCAGGAACAAGACAAGGCTGTCCACTAACAACATTGTTATTCAGTATAACATTGGAGGTCTTAGTGAGTGCAATCAGTCAAGAGAAAGATATAAAATGTATCCTAATAGGAAACAAAGAAGTCAAACTGTCACTATTTGCAGATGACATGATTCTCTATATAGAAAACCCTGAAGACTCCACAAGAACATTAGTGGAAACAATAAGCAAATACAGTAAACTTTCTGGATACAAAATCAATGTTCAAAAATCCATAGCATAAAAATAATCCGTAGCATTCCTATATTCTAATAATGAAGTGTCAGAGAAAGAAGTGTAAAAAATAATTCCTTTTGGAATTACAACAAAAAGAATAAAACCTAGGAATAAATCTAACGAAACATGTGATGAGCCTGTATAATAAAAACTCATGGACATGGACAATAAACTAGTGGTTACCAGAGGATGGAGGTGGGAGGGCAGTGGGAAGTAGATTGGGTAAAAACTGTCAAATATGTGGTGATAAAGAAATCTAACTATGGGTGATGAATGCTTTATTGTTGAATTGTACACTTAAAACTTACTGGATTTTGTTAACCAATGTTACCATAATAAAAGAATATAATAATTTTTTTAATTAAAAAAGAAATTAATAAAAGAATAATGATTACCATGTAGTATAACATCAAATTTTTAAAAAGTCTATAATAATACAATACATGGCAAAGTGTTATAACAAAGTGTTGATATCCTTACTACATGAGGGTAGACAATTGACAATGAAAAAGAAATAATAATGGCCTATAAATCTATGAAAAGATGTTTTACCTCATTGATGATGAAATAAATGCAATGTAAAATAAGAATGAGAAGCATAGGCAAATATTTTTTAACATAATCACTGCCAATTAGGATTTGGAAAAATATGCACTCCAATGAGAGCTGAAATTGATACAACTTTTTCAGAGAGTAATTTGGCAATAAAACATCTTTAAAATGCTAACTTATTGATCCAGTAATTTTACCAAGGAAACCATCAAGAATGCATATAAAGATGTAGAGACTGCAATGTACATTGCAGTATAATTTGTAACAGCAAAATAATGGATGATAAAGATGATAAAGAAATACACCAAATTGTTAAGTTTTTCCTTTAAGTACATTCTATTTTCTTTTTTATATTTTTTCACCAAATATTCTATAATAACTATACAGTACTTTGATAATCAGAAAATAAAAGCCAATTATCAGTTGCTTCATGTAGAGCAATGTGGGTAGCCATAACAGAGAATTAGAATAAACACACATACCAGCTGATCATCACTCAATGCTAATTAAGACAAAAACAGCTCCTAGATGTAAGGCTGGAGCAGGCAGAGGTACCTTGTAGGGGTGAAAATTATAAGTTGCATCTGCTGTGAAGAAGAAATGAAAGAGGATGCAGCCTCTATCCCTGCAAGGGCCCTCTGACTGTGTAGGCTGCCCAGGCCCTCTACTATGGCCCTCTCATATGTATTGCCCAATTTCTTTCCCATAGCTTTCTGCCCAATATGCTGTCCAACCTCTCTGCCAGGGCCCTCTGCCTATGGGATGACCACAACCACCCTCTGCCACGGCATTGCCTCTGCCAGGGTGTGCTGTTTACTTACTAAAGCCCGTTTCCCATGGTCCTCTGCCTATACATGCTATCCAACTTTTCTGCAACAGTCCTCTGCCCCTGAGGGCTACACAACCCAGAGGCCATGGCTCTCTACTCCTGTGGTGCTGCCAACATCCTCTGACTCTATGGAATGTCTAATCACTCTGTGTAGCTAGCTCTCTGATTGTGCCCAGCCCCTCTCCCACTACCAGTGTGAGCTGCCAAAACTCTCTCCCACCCAGTGCTGCTACTATCATCTTATAGAATGAAAAATATAAGGTTCTCCTATTCATCCTTGTTCCTCATCACCCTGCGATTCTCATCATCTGAGTAAAGAGATTGGCTCTGCTCACCAACCTTATACTTATCTAGAAGCAAAAAAGCGAACTACTGTCTAAAGCTTCTACTTTTTCACCAGTTCCTCTGTGCTTTGCCCTAAGTCTATAAGGCCACAGAGGTGTGGGCCCAGAAGGGGTAACTAGTTACCCCTAGTTTCTGGAGCCTGAGATAAGCCAACATAGGTCTTCCTGGGAGTTCCAGTCTGTTCCAGAATAGGCCCACACTGAACAAGACTCAGTGAAAAAGCAGTAAAAATAGACCAGAATGCCCAAGACGGCCTCCTAAATCATCTAAGTTCTTGGATTTTCCACATTGGGAGAGTTCTAGAACCATGACCTAGACTAGAAGAGGAGCTCCAGCCCTCCTCATGAAGGCAGGCCAGTCAGTCTAAAATGAAATGGCTTTTGTGATGCCACAAAATGCATTATGGAAGCAAACTACTCTGATGACCCAGAAGGCAGGAAATGAAAGAGGACTTACTGTGAGAACACACAGATGATGTCCCCTTCAGTCAGTTCATAAGGAAGCCCACCTAGAAGAAAATACCACATTTCAGTTCAACAAACATTTACCAGCTGTCTATTACATGCCAGGCACTGGAAGGTGCAAAGAGTAAAACACGGAGCCTGCCCTCAGGGAACTCACAGCCTGATACAATGACAGAAGCACATATACATTAAAGCAGTAGTACAGAAAAAAGAGTACTAACTGTGAGTGGAAAGGGCGAGGTTACCACTAACTACAATAATCCCCCTCATACCTAAACTCTTATGGACAAAGCATATCATTTCCAGCACAAAACTTTGCTTCCACAAACATATCTTCAACTCATCTGCTCTTTACTCATAAATTTACAGCTAAGATCCAAAATCACTTTAAATATGTAAATATTAACCCCACCTCACACAGACTAAGGACAATAAAGACAACTGTTACGCATTTATTGGAAATAAATTCCCCTGCAAATGTTTCCTTCCTCATCTGTAAAATGGGGTATTATTACTTACCTCACAGAATTGTTATAAGAATTCAATAAAACAACAGAATATAAAGTGCTTAGCACCATGTCTGGTGCAACAGCCTCTTTGAACTAATGGTCAAATTACTGGATGTATCACAGTGAATATAGAGATGGTAATATGGCCATGGACAGAAGGCAGCAGCTAATCACATGAGAAAAAATGAATTCTGAAGGCACTGAGAAGTGCCTTCAGTTTTCTCAGCTGCATAATGGGGGTCAGGGGAATGATGATAATGGTCTGAGACAGAGAAAGACAAATACTATATAATTTCACTTATATATGGCATCTAAAAAACAAAATAAATGGACAAATAAAACAGAAACTAACTCATAGATACAGAGAACATTTTGATGGTTGCCACATGAGAGGGGGGTTAAGGGGATGAGTGAAAAAGGGGAAGGGATTAAGACCTATAAATTGCCGGTTATAAAAACAGTCACATGAATGTAAAGTACAGCACAGGGAATATAGTTGATAATATTGTAATAACTATGTATGGTGTCACATGAGTACTAGACTTATCCAAATGTCTTCTTCCTAAGTTAAAAGAATGCCTAATCACTATGTTGTGCACCTTAAACTCATATATTGCATGTCAATTGTAACTGAAAGAAAAAACACTTTTAATTATAAAATAATAATAATGGTCTGAGAAACAAAGTAGCAAGACTCTTAGAACAGTGAATGGAAGACAGTAACTACCAGAACACTGATGTGGCAGAGAGAGCAAACTAGACATCAGGGAGAAAAGAAATATGGAAAACAGATTTATGGGCAGACAGCAGAAAGAATCAAAAGTGGGTGATGAATGCTGGGAAGAATGAGGGGTGGAAACGCTGAAATGTTAGGAAGCAGGCCAGGAGAGAAAGAGCACAGCGGGAGAAGACAGGAGAAAGACGTGGACCTCACCCAAGAAGATCCAGGCGCTGTCTTTGTATTCAGAGTGCCAGGACACCTTATCCGCCACCCCAAGCTGGACCTCACGCTCATTCAGCTCATTGATCAGCTTCACTTTAGTTAAAGGGCTGCACAGGGGACGGAAAAGTGGTTAAGTGAGGCCTGGTCCGACGTAAGGGAGATCAAAACTAGAGGACTAGTTTTCTAGTCTCCGAGACGCCCCTCGGCGGGGTAAGCGCTTTACCACCCCAGCCCTACTGGGTCACCCCTGGGGGTCCGCCTCCAACCTCCCCACTCCCCAGAGAGAAGCGGAGGCCTTACTTCATCCCGGCAAGTTTGCGCTCAAGCCCAAGGGATCGACTTCCGGGCGAGACTACACTGCGCATGCGCGGCCCCGAGGTCGCGCGCCCATTGGCTTCCGCGGAGCTCAGGCTGTGCGGGCGCACAGCGTCTACGCACTAGTTCTGGTGGCGGCTTTATTCTTTAGTGGGGTTGTCTCTTGCAGAGAACTTTCTTCGGTTCCTTTGCTTCCACTCTCTGTGGAATAGGACAACGGTGCGAGCCTGGTTTACTACAAGACCCCCAGCTCCTGGATGACGCCTGACATTGATTGGGTTAGCTATAAATGTTTGCTGAATGAAGACTGAAAAAGGGGCCTGATATGGCGACTTAATTCCCAGCCTTCTCTCCGAGTGCAGATACCCACTCGGGCTGTCACTCTCAGCCACTCGCTCACACACACACCCATCAAAGCATCCATGTTCGGGACTTATGGCAGAAAAGTGAAGAACATGTGTGAGAGGGTTAATCTTTCTTTTCCCCTCAAATTTGAATGCATAGACAACAACGTTCGGCCTCTATAGGTTTGAGTACCCAGATTTGTGAGAGAACTTCTACACTCACCCTTTTCCATAGCTTCTCTCCTACCTAAGCAGGAGATAGTAATTAATATTGTTAAATTAATACCTAGTAATTGAGCAGATCATGCTAGGTTATGTGCTAAGCAATTTGCATGTATTGGCCCTGCACCCTCACAACAAACCAGTAAAGTCTATAATTATCATCTTCATTTTACAGAGGAAGAAACTGAGATTCGAAGGAGTTAATTAGCTTGAAAGGTACTCTGTCTCTATCCAACAGATCTGGTTGATTTGATCAGTCCTTTCTGAGCATCTATATTTGTCCTGTACAGCAAGTCTGTAGGCAGGAGTGTAAGGTTGGGTTCTCTAACCTCGAGGAGCTAATATCCTTGAGGAGACAAGACATATTTGCTTGATAAATATTATTCTGGAAATAATCAGAAACCTGTAGAAGAGATGGTGGCATATAATGTGTGATTTAAGTCATATTGAAGATTTGAATCCGTCTTACATGTGTCCACATCAACCTAGTCTCAGCCCATGCATGGTCTAAAAGTGAAGGTCCAGAGCTTTGTAGTTCTCTGTATAGGCTTAGCTTTAGGCTCTTTTATAAATACAATGGTGATGATGACAACTATACCTTTAATAGCTCATCATGTACCCAATGTCCTGCCAAGAAGCAGAACAGAGGCTGCTCGCCAATGACAGTTTCTCTTCATTCATTCTCTGCTGTTCCCCCTACTCTAACCCAGCTATTCATTAACTTTGTAGAATTACCTTGGCAATGAAAACTAAACAGTGACAGATTGCATATGGATTTTATCTGTTCCTAGTAATCTAAGGTTGTTTAGTTATAGGATAGAAGTAACCACTGCAAAGCGGTAAACTAACATGCAGCGTCATTTGGTTGGATTTTTCAGGCCATTGTGAAATGACAGAATTGAGGCTACACCTGGGCTTTGATCATCAGCGTTCAAAAGGAAGCTGAAGCAAAAGAGGAGAGTAAGACCAATCAAAAGGAAGGACAATTTAGGTTGAGGAGAATATAAGAAGACTGATACTGTCCAGCTGGTGGGTTCAACAGAGATTTTCTGAAGCTAGGAGAGCTAAAAACTATCCCAATTTGGGACATCTCAATGGATGTGCTTGCAATTGATAGAAATTGGTAGGTAAGATGAGGCCTAGAGACTTACATAAGGCTCAGTGGAAAGGAGGTGGGAGTCCAGAGATCCCCTTGAACTTAATGTCTGAGAGCAGGACTAGGGTTTGCCATCTAAGGTGACTATTAGTGATCACCAAAACATTCATTTAGTACCCCTGTATGCAGGGCTCAGTTCTGTCTTCTGCATACAATGTTAAGGAAGCCAAAAGCAATCCCCACATTCACCATTATGGTATCATACAGAATAGTTTCATTGTCTTGAAAATCCTCTGTGCTCTGCCTATTCATTCTTCTCTCTCCCCTAATCACCTAGAATCCAGTGATGCTTTGTCTCTATGGTTTTGCCTTTTCCAGAGTGTCATATAGTTGGAATTGTGCAGTGCATAGCCTTTTCAGATTGGCTTTATTTCACTTAGCTATGTGCACTTATAGTTCCTCCATGTCTTTTCATGGCTTGATAGCTCTTTTTTTTTTCTTTCAGATATACCACAGTAAATTTATCCATTTACCTGTTGAAGGATGTCTT